>VICI01002585.1:0-16005 GCA_019593645.1 Akabosia matsudoensis
GTTAATATGCATGACCCTTTTAGGCAAAGAGATTCTTTTATTAGGTACAAAAATGGGAACCTCACATTCTTGTACAGGAAGACCCCGTGAACAAAAAAAAACGGGCTTTGTCACACCTACACAATAGAAGACACGAGAAACAATGATGAGTATAACAAATATTGTGTAATTCCAGTTACTTGTCGTCAGTGCTTTATAGGGTAATGTAGTGTGTACAAAGTCGATTATTTAGAGAGAAGATGGCAAATGGAAGAAAAACAATTTTAAAGAACATTAGGTGGACGGAAAGATGTAGGATTAGGATTGCGACAATTGTGAACAACGGGCTGCCCTTTCTCTCCTCTGAAAGTTACTGACAACTCAAAAGTGGAATGGAATGGGCAAGATGAAATGCACCTGGGGAGATTGGAAACTATGTTCCCACTATTGTCAAGCATAGCATAAATTATGTCGCGCAAACTTCATAAGACATATCATTGAATTGGCCAAAAATGGTATAATTCTCAGTCTACAAGGTTTTATTATTTGTTGCTACTGATTTTTTTCCAAGGGAACTATCAATTAAAAATTGGTGGGAGACAAACTTTGCAACTCATTGAGCCAGAGTATCTCTAAAGCAGGTTTGAATGTAATTTAGCAAGACACCTTTTCAGGTCTAGCCATAAATCTACTGTATATTTGAAGAATTCTAAGAACAAATGTAGTACGAAGAGCGTAGTAAGATTCTACATTGTTGCTATTCCTTCAACGGTAAAACCATGCATTCATTTGAAAGAGGAGGAAGGTTTATTCCCTTGGGATTTTTGTCCGTATCTATGAAAAGAGCATTCTTGGTTTCGTTCAATTCCTTCCCGGCTAACAAATTTAGGACATTCTAGACGGAGGTTCCTGTGAAACAATACGAATTAATTTTATGGAGATGTACACACTGTCACTTATATTCACAGAAACGTAAAACTGGATACGGATAGGGTCTAATATGAGAAACGGTCTGGTCTACATGACTTATTACCCAGGAATGCCTTATGAAGTTGTAATGGATGATAACCCCATGAAAAATATCCAGAAAATAGTTAAATGTTTATTCAGAAGAGTGAGCAATATTGTACTCTAACCATGATCCTGATATTCTTCAAATAGATCAGCGAATGTTAAAAAGTCAGGGTAATGGCTGTGTATCAAGTATTTCATGCTACTTGCACATACAGAACTTTGAAAATGGTTTTCTCCTACTATAAGTGGATCAAGACCAAACTATATCCTTATTCTTTTTTCACAGTACCAGTCATTGAGCACATTATGTTCTTATGTTTTATTTTTTTTTGTAAAAGCGTTGCACAGTAAAATGTTGTTTCGTATGTATAGCACCAACACTGCATCATCCCATGAAAATTGTAAGCCCCTTCCCCCTTTTGACTTTCCCCTACAGTATTTAAACTTTCACCTGTATAGACGCAAACAATATGCATGTTTCATGAAAACACTAAATGAAAGATGAAGAGATAACAATAAGCTAGTGGTAACTATGCTACCTATTACTGAATACTAAGGGAAAAGCGAATTGATTATAATTTCCATGTAATTATAACATGCAATAAAATCATTTTCACTGTTGAGCGCAGGACGTTCTCGCTCTCTCTCTCTCTCTCTTATAATTTAGACTTTCTTTAACCCTTTTCTGCTATAGGAAACCATGCTAGATGCCAACAACACGTTGCCTTAAGAACCACAGCATACCTTTAACTGAAATTGCTCTGTGCACATTATAAATTCAGGGAGTGTACGTAACTGCAACATTTTTTGTTTGTAGGTTGAAATCACGACTTACCTACTCTTACCAAGGTAAATTTGGTATATTTGATTGTTCTCTTGCAAAGCTTACTATAAATATAAGCAATCTGTGCATTATATGTAATTAATACGAAGCGGTACAAAATGAAACAATAACTTTTTCTTACGTTTGGATACATCTCTCGTTGAGTCTTTTTTGAACCAAACACAAACAAATTTTCCTATGGTTTGTAGCAATGATCATTAACCCGTTCAAACCCCAATGGAAGTGAAACAGAAAATATTTAACTCAGAAATTGAAGTAGACCATTGTGCTTATGAAGAATGAACTTCATGATCGCTGGACTGAACCTCGCCTATGCTTTAGACTTCTTTATTAATTTACCACGTCTGTTAGATAATTTTACTATCGTTGTCATTATTTATATATGATTGCAAGCAACTTAATCGATGATTGGGCTATTAGCTTTTAACCGGCCATTCTAAATACTGGTTGACTTATTGCTTTTCGCTTTGAACATTAATAAAACAAATGTCAAACAATACGTAAGCATTCGGGAATTTGAATCATGTATCTTACAAGCCGTAGCTGTGTCTGTTTTTCAAAAACAATTCTCTCTGGAAGCCTTTCTTTTCGCCAGATGAGTCGAAGCGAGTGGTAGGCAGTCAGCAGATTTGAAATTTACACAGGAAAATTTAAGTTTTCCAACTAAACTACGAAAACATGATTGTCATAAGTACGACAGCTTGTCGTCGGTTTCGGACATCCACAAACAAACAAATCTGTACAAGAATGTTCTGTACAAATTTTCATACATGCAAAATGCAAGCCACTCACAACTCAGAAATATGAACAAACGAGCATGCCCGCACTTGCACTTGAAACACGTCATCTCCATTTGTGGCAAACAAAAACTCCATTCGGACTCTACAGTAGAACTTATATGGGTTGATACTTGTTGGTGACATTATGTTTGGACTTTTTACTAACACACTTAATAAAGAGAATTCAGATGGAGCAGTTCGGTTCAGGTAATAAAGCGTTTAAGCAGCCATTTCGGTATTATTAGCATAATATCTTAAGCAACGTTTGCAACTTACTTTTACACTACGAATCCGATTTCTCCTTTGCCAGTTTATTTAAGTGGTAGTGTCACAACATGTCATGAAGCAACCTGAAACTTTCCGGACTTATCATTCCTTCTCCCTCTCCATCCCTTCTGATGATCCATTCCATGCAATCACAAGTTTTTGCAAAGGGAACGTGATCAAGTTGAAATTTATGGTATCATCTTTTCCATTAAAACCAAACTAGGTTCACCTACAAAAGTTTATGATTAATAAAGTCTGCACCTTTCAAAATATGTGCAATAGCCGGAGAAAGATCATTACTTAGTTATGGGATGACCATTCATTTCGTAACACCTATGTGAATTTTCTGGTTTTAGTTATTTTTGATGAGGATTGACCTAGTTGTAGAACTAAAAGCATCCCGTATAGATTCCAAAATGAAAGCTGGAATGACCAATTGCTACTATTAGATACGCCGCCGTGTTAGACTTTCCGAGCAGAAACCCCACCGAAGTGGAATTGTGGCAACGATGGCTTATAAGCGGTCGTTTTTTCTCGGAAATACAGTGACCGGGTCAAAAATGGTTTATGTAGATGGAATCGGCTCATGTTTTGCTTAATGATTCAATGACGATTTAAATAGTCATTTGGCTACAAGCAACTAGTTTCTACCAGCGGTAAGCATTAAAGGCTTATCATTATTCCAAGTTGTAGAGGCGTCATCGGTTGAATACAGAGATTATCTTCCAACCGTTATACAACATTTTTACAGATTCACACTTTCGCCACAAACACAACCGTATACGTTTCTATACGGATGCTCACTTATGACACAACCCTACAAACTGCAATACGCATGTACATCTAGAACAAAATCGTAAAAGTTTGAATACAGCCGCACAACTTGCCATACAATGGATACGTTTGAAATTGGACACAAATGCTCCGTTTCGGTAGGCAGGTACAATTTCATTTACATTTCTTTCGTTCTCTCTTCGACTTGAATGTATCGTTTCGATACACATTTTCCTGTTTGACAAGATGGTTTATGGTTTTTATCGATTTTTCAAAGACAATGCTGAGTGTTACGTTGCAACACGTTCTACGTTGTTTTATTTTGCTGACCTGGCCTGAGAACTACGTCATTCTACCGAAAGACGCGCGCGTTGCGAATTTGTGCACTAGAACCACTGACTAAACCTCCGAATAAAATGTTAGGAAATATTGATCTGACTTTATCAGGGGCTTTTATTCTTGAGCATAATGTTAGAACTTGGAGGAAACATTGTTTTTTTTATTTGATATGAGGGAGTAAGTTAGTATCCATTTTCCCCAGCATCCCACACACAATTTTGTTTATGCTTCAGCCAGACGGAGAAAAGAGTCAGCGAAAGCTCTCGGGAACCTGCGTCTGTTCTTTACTATCGCTAGTCAGCTACTGGCTTGCTCGATGAGGAAAGCCATGGCAAAGTTTGAGTATGATAAAAAGAAATAACACAGAAGTTTGATTGGGGGAAAGTACAAACATCCAATGGAAAGAAACAGCAGGAGAAGTAATGGAAAACGAAAGTTTTCACAGAGAGTGCTTTATCAGGGAAATGTGTACACTGTGTGTAAAGTATCAGAAAAGCTGTGCAACAGGCACATATCCATTACATTAACGGAATTTTTTTCCATCATGTATTATTTTTACTTTATTTTTAGCACAAGATACAAAGCTCGTTGGGGGAAATTGCAACAGGAAAACAGTTGCAGAAAACCAATGTCAAGTTAAACGAGGGCCTAATGCTGTTCAAGTGAAACCAGTTAAAACCACATCAGTTTATCAGTTAGTTAAACATGCAAAGGAGAAAACAGGAGAAAGTACAAGGTATCAGCCCTCATGACGGAAGATTGTGCGCCTGAAAAGCTTCCATCACATGGGAAAATAAGTACTTCACACAACAAGAAGGATGTTGAATAGTTCACAATGAGGTATGAGGATGCAGAGGTTGTTTTGCATACATGTTACGTCGTATTATTCCCGTGGGTGAGACTTACAGGAAGGGCTGACTCTTCTGCATATGGAAATAATGGCTGCGTGAGTCCCTGCTGCGTAGCAAGTCTACCAAACTCTAATGCAGCTACGAGATGTAGTATCTCGTTTAAGGTACAGTCAACAATTTTTGGACGATTTTTCATTTTCATAGTTAAAGTCAAGTAAGCCCAAGTGCCCATGTCGCCGTATGAATTCCTGTCGTTCATTGTCGTTGGGGAAGATTGCAGTAACGATTGTCGTTGACACGTTGGGTCTGGTTTCCTCCTGCGGTGCTCGACTTTGTTAATAGACCCCTCAATGGCATGGTAAAAGCCTCTTGTGTATTTAGCAAATGGATTACTAATATTCCATCTAGGGTTGGATAGTCTATGTTCTTTCATATTTCCCTCCCTGCTAATTTCGAAAAATCATACTACGCTAATCAATGCCATAAATTCAAAACTTTTTTTTCATGAAAACTGGAATTGGGGTTTTCATCACTGTAATTGTTATTTGCTGAAGAAAGTAACTGGAAATCAACGAATATTACTTCTCATCGTACCCAACAAGAATGCTTGAAATTGAATGCAACCAAAGCTAAATCTCTATAATGCATAAGAGTTTTCTCTCACTGATTTACTACATACTAATGCACGTAATTAAAAGCCAAATCCTTATCGCTCCGTGTCTCCTGGGAAGCTGAATGTGCTTCAGAATGCTGATTCCCATTTCCCTTCATTAGCAGCAATCTTATAAGGAAAGGCTCCCAAGTGTGAGTCGTGTGATGAGAAATGACAACGATACATGCTCACAATACTTTCCTATAGCTTTTCTCGTAAAAAAAGGTCGGTAAATATCAGTTTTCATGCCACCTGAGATCGGCCATTTTGAACGGTGTGGCAGGCTGCTTGTACAAAAAGACAGGATCACACAATTTCCTTGTTCTTCGGGTCAATCGATGCTTTACGATGCTTATAGCCGCATTAAACAGCAACACGCTTTTTTTAAACTTTCACAAGACGCAAGTTACCATGTAACCGGCCTCCATGGACGCAAAGGAATTTTTGCAGAATCATCCTCAACTTCCAAAGAGTTTCTAAGTCGCCGTTGATTTCTCTTACGGGTAATGGCGTTGCAAAATACCAGAGATAGAAGATTTTAACTTATTGATAATTTTTGTTTAAATGGACATTTACATTTCATCCACTAATTTGACTCTTCGGCTATAAACTCTCATGTTTTATAGGTGATGATGATGACTAGGGGGTTTTCGCCATAACGACCTCATCACCAGGCGCCTCAGTTAAGATTTAGTTTCCGGGGCGTTTCAGCAAATACGGAATTCTTAAGGGGGTACGCGGGCATCCAAATTCCTGAGCCCTTCCGTTTGCCAATTTAATTCAGTTCTGAGCTTGTTTTTCATGCTAGAAGCTATGATGTGTTTCATTGGCGTATTTAGTCTGTTTGGTTTTATTTTTTATTTGTTAACAACATTGTTTCCTTCGCCATAACAATATATTTGCTAATACGAATCGTAATAGACGTTATATATGTATGCATGTATATTATTATATAGAACTATTACCTATTTGTATTACATCTTGGAAAACTAAAGACAAAAAACTGCTACAGGTTTGACTACTCCAAAACAAAGAAGCATTACGACTGAATCCCTTCTCGTTGGTAAATTATTATTTTTTAATTACATACAACAAAAATGTTCTCATGGTTTTTCTCGGCATTCAATTCCACAAAATAAACGAATTTCTCTACTTTAACCAGAACACACCGCACAACTTAATACAACCTTTGGAGAAGAAATGCAACTAACGTGAATAAGGATGGTTTTTATTTGTAGTTTATTGAATCTCCATTAAATTACGAGTTTATCATAAAAGAATTACCTTCCTTGCGCCTAGGCTTTAGCGTTTCATCGTCACACAGCATCCTCGTGTTTCTGCACGCACTCACTCATTTTTGTGTAAAATGGGCCCAGCAGTATTCAGAAATGTCACAGAGCACATGTCAAACGAGTAAGTATTATGTAGTTTACTCTAACTGCCCGTCTACTGTTTTTTCACTAAAAATGTTCTAAATCTTCTTTGTAGTTATCTCATTTGTCCACATTCACATCTAGACATAATGAACATTTTTTTTTTCTTTCCAACTGTATGTATTCATGCTATACTACCTTACTTCTTATCTAATCTATTGGGTTTAATGGCTTGCTATTATCTTAAATATAAATTCTCTACGAAAAACGACTACAAAATTTGCCTTGTCACTATCACAACATTCTTCTTTTTTTTCTCGGTGTGTCTACATTGAGTTTTTTGTATAGTACCTGTTTAATACAACAACACTTTCTTTAGCAAAAACTATAATGTATTTTTTTTTAATTGCAAGAAGTAAATACTATCATATAATTTGTCTTACTCAAAAAAGTACACTTGAACTTTTGTAGGCTTGAAACCTCTCAAAACAGAATATATATTTTCCTCGTTGCGGGGTGATTTGTTAAAATTGTGCTTTTGCATAATAAATCCCTCTCGCAAACGTTGTTGCACTTCCCGTGATTGAACTAGAACCCGTTTTTTTTGCCAACAGTTTTTTGACTCTTTGAGTTGATGCCCAACTTGTTTTTAATTATATTTTCGACTCTTTTCTTTTAAAACTAAAGCTCCATTTTGGGACTGACGATTGACTATTATTATTATTAAACGTAAATTAAACATTTGATCAGTACTACTACTACTAGTGAACATTTTATTTGATCTTGTTTTCTATGTCCTCCTTGAAAAAGCAACAGAAGAAAAATATCTAGGAACAAACGGTGACGTAAACAAAAATCTTTGTAAATTTGATGGCGTTAAGTATTCGGCGTGGCATGACCAGTACTTCACTCTTGGCAAAAAATTAGGAATCTAAAAGGCTTATCTCTAAGCACACAGATGTGTGTATTGCGGAGTGTGCATTACTGAGGTTAAACATGATGTATAAATAAGTTTATTAGCAAAAAAATTGTCTTCACCTGATACTGATCATTTCCCCACAGACTGTATTCAGTTTAAAGATATTTTTCTTTGTGTATTTTACATGGGCGCATACCTTGAATCTGTGTAAGCGTCCTCATTTGTTCTATGAATGACTTGACTTAACTAAATCGTGAACATTTAATTAGTTAAACCTTCTCCAGCACTTATTGCTAGCACACAATTTATTAAACCAAATTACAAATGCAGATTCATGTAAGTTTTCATAAATATGAAGCCTTTTGAAGGGGTACTTAATTGACAATTGAGCTATGTCTTGGATAAGACGTACTTGACTCGATAGAACCTCACAAAAGGTCAATTTGGAAGAAATACAAGTGATGTCAACAGCGTAAGCATGTGACTCATTCAAGGTTAATTTCGGGCCACTTGAAGGGTTTCAAACTAAAACCTTCGCTTGCTAGAAATATAGATGTGGCCCGATGTGGGGCTGTAAGAACGTGTCTTTAACATCTAAACTCTGAAAATGTTAGCAGAACAGATATTTGGTTTGAAAATTGCGTACTGCGTATCAAAAACTGCTCTGCTCCTGGTCAGTTAGTTAGCTTTGGGACTCGTTTCGTGAAAAAGGGTGGATTGGGCTTCCCTAGAAAACAAATTATGCAAACGTATAATGTTAAGTTTTACGACTTGATTTCCTCCTCGTCTTTTACGGAAGATGAAGAGACGGCGATTTCGTTGGAATCCTTTGGCTGCACTTGCGGTGACATTTCTCGAGCGCGGTGCTCTAATTCGGCCTTGAAATTTTCGATGTCTTGTTGGCTAAATAAACCATAAAAAGAGTTGGTTAGTCATCGAGATTAAGGAACCTTTGGTAATATGAACGAAGAAGTGCGTCACTACCTGATTTGCATAAACAAAATTCCGTTGATAAGATTCAACATGTCTAGAACGGAGCCCATAGATGGGGGTTGGATTTGAATTGGAGGAAGGCCTTTACCATGAGCGAGATCGTTGATCTGTAGGTTTGAAGGAATAGAGACATTCATGATAAGCGTGAGATAGTTGTCTGAACATAGGTATTCGCTTCGAAGAGGTGAATGAAACCTTACCTTCCGCTGTAGAACAACAGCTTGTTGTGTCAAGTGCTGCAGACAGTCTGAAGCTTCCTGAGTCTTTTCATGCTTCTCCCCGAGCTGTTCCTTGTAAATGGAGTATGTTTCCCGTTCATTCATTAACGCCGACCGGAAGTCGCCTGTTAAGAGAAAAAAAGAAATTAAAATATGTGATTGAAATAAGGCAGGATGGTTTACATGGAAGGCTACTCTATTGCATTGAGTGCAAAAACTCTCACCTATACAACTCTGCGTTCTGGCGACTAAATGATGACCCACGGCTGTTTTGAGAGACCTCGCTCCAAAGTACTTCTTGCTCAAGTCGAGAGCCTTTTCGAGGAACTTGAGGGAAAGCTCGTACTCTCCGACGGCGTGTAAAATGAGACCGATGTTGCTGTCGAGGAGGGCAATGTGTGGGTGATTTTCGCCGCACACGAGGAGGGACAGGTAGCGTGCTCTGTAGAGGAGTTTGAGCGCCGTGGTCACCTGGTTATTGGCAAAGCAGTAGAGGGACAAATGGGTGTACTCGAGAATGGTCGTTGGGTGGTCTACTCCAAGGATCCTTTCGGCCATGAACAAGGCCTTCTGTTGGTATGCCATGGCATCTCCATGCTCTCCCATTACGTAGTTCAGTCTTGCCAAAGAGCGGAGGCAGAGGGCAATGTCAGGATGCATTGCTCCATAGACGTTATTCAGCAGATTAAGCGACTCGCTGAGGAGTTCATAACCCTCCCGGAAGTACCCCGACGACATTTTATTTTGTGCAGTGCCTAAGTACGTGTAAGCGTCTGAGGCTTTGGGATCGATATGTTTCACCACAGGGAAAACGTTCAAAATGTCCTCTTGGCTGAATGCATTGCCACCAGCACCAGTCTTCGTACCGCTACCGCCATTCCTTGAGTTCACGGAGAACTGGTACTCCCTAAGAACTATTTGGATTCCTGTCTTCAAGCAGAAGGACCGCAATAATGACAGCTTTTGCACTGCATACAATGCGAGCACGTGGTCCAGACTATCGGAGACCTCGTCAGGAAATTTGAATCCGTAATAGCAGTGTATATCATGACGGATCTGTTCCCAGAGTGACGTCTGCGTGAGGGCCGTCCATTCGGTTGTCGTGCTCGATCCGCTTCCGTTATTCGAATTACTTCGCGACGTTGACCTACCACCCTGTTTATTACCCTTCCGACCGCCTACTCCTCTATTTTGCTTCGATTGAGGTGTCAGCTCGTCTATTATAACGGGTGCGGTGACCGTGAATTGCCCAGACATGAGAAAACAGTTAAGAAAGTGACTAATGGCCACGCTTTGGTTCATCACGTCTACTGATTGTATGTACGGATTGAACACGTGCTTCGCACTTCGTGTAATCAGTTCCATGATCGAAATTGACGTCATGAAGTGAGGTAAGCTCTGCAAACTACTTGCGGTCGATGGGCTACTCTGTTCGGAGTTCTGAGAAGAGTTTTTATGTCCGTTGCTTCCATTTTGAGGTCCATGGTGGCCGTTCACCACGACTCTGCTCTGGTTGTGCTCCTTCGCTTGCTCTTCCCGTTCCAGGAGCAAGGAAACGACGCGACCCAGATAACGAATGTTAATTCCTCGTCCGTGCATCGCAGCGCTTAGCGTCAGCCCATCCATGATGAGCGCGTTGGGTCCGAAAAATGTCGTACCACTATCCAGGGCGCAAGCACTGTATTAATCACACCAAGAAAAATGCCACCACCCAAAATTAATGCTTAGCAGCAGCCACAAAATAGATGACATGCTATCACGATACAAAACAGTTTGTCTCAAGTTACGCATTCCCCAGAGATACTACGAAAGGAAAAGGAAAGAGAAAGCCGTGCGCAATGCGAGACAAAATGGAAGTGTCCGTACCTGTTTGAGGTGATGTCGCGTACAAACTGGGGGATTTGGAAGAGGACGAGGAACTCGCATACTTCCTTGTTCAGACGGATTTGGAGCTCAAGGGACGGATACTTCTTGCCAACCAACGTAGTCGTTTCCTTCTCTGTTGTAGACTGCTCTTCCCCACTCTTGACGTCTGAGTCTCTACTGGACGACGGACTTGTTGAGGATGACTTGGCGGGGGCTGATTCTGCCACAGTGACAGTCTCCCAATGCTCCCCTGTACTATGGCGTACATTTGGCGAAAAGATGTCAGGGTTGAAGCGCACGTCGAATTCTTTTTCCGAAAGGGAACACACAGAGACGGCCGCTTGCCGTATTGCTTTCATCGTGGTCGACTCCTCTGACTTGGCTTCATGCGAGTTTGTAATGCTTTCGACTATTTTCTGATCTGCGTCTGAGGAAGAAGACGGAAGATCCTCTTTGGAGAGAGTCTCTGACGTGGAAGCCGATTCGACAGGCATGTCTGCCTTGTGGCTCACTTGATTGTCAGTCTCAGATGTGGCAGCACCTTTGTTAACCTCAGATTTGTCTTCGGAAGATGGAGAAGCACAGGCTTTCGTGGTGGCATTGGGCAGTGTCTTTTTCACGCCCAGAGATTGAAGATGATAGGCAGCCAGTTTGATGAAACTCATGTATCTTGATTCCACAAAGGCCTCGACCAGCTCTTGACGAAGGCAGCAAAGCTTGTGGGGATGTTCCATGGGGAAGCCTATTTCTTTAACGTCAACGGACAACTCCACGTTCTCTCCTGGCAGATAGTTAATGTCTGGAGGGAACGTGCGGAGTAAATCTAGAATATAATGGCGGCCGTCATTCCCAATTATGCCTTTGCATTCAACTGACGAACAAAGCTCAACTGGCTCGTCCTTCTCGTTGAGAACGTAGTGGGAAAGTACTTTGAGGCGGGGAGCAGCCTTTTTGAGCAGTTCAAGGTACTTATCATTCGTAACAACTGTCTTGCCGAAATCAATCGAGCCGTAGACCACAGACTGATCCTGTTCCCGTTCAAGAATTCCTGGAATAATCGACTGGGCAGTGACTCGGTAGCCTCTGTAGTCAATGACGACTGTTCCTAGGGTGTAGAGACCCTCGAGGTCTATGGCATTATACGCAGCCACCCCCTGGAGATCATTCCGTGGGGCTACATGAGCAGCCGCATCGCCTCCAAGTTCTTTGTAGTGGTCGCGGACGTCGAAGCCTAGGGAGAAAAATATGTTGGACCAAATGAACATTTGCATTTTATGACTCTCCCCAGGGTTGATGGCCATTATATTCCCGTCAATCACTGCAACCGCTCCGCGGGCAGCAGCGGACACGAAGTCAGAATGGACTTTGAAAATGGCTCGCTCCCGGAGCAGTCTTTCTGGGAGGGTCGTTCTTGGAAGCTCTCGTGTTGACTGAAGCTCCTCATTCCAATCTCGAGTTTGACCAGGAATGTGTTCTTCATAACCAAGTTTGGAAGAAAAGGCCTCTTCTGCGCGGATTGCATCCAGGTTGTGTTGCATTGTTGGGGAAACCCACGAGTAAACTTGGTAAGGAGTAGCCACCCGCTCGAAAGGGTGACGGCTCATGCGCCGCCGTTGAAGTTGGGTGAAGTTTTTACGGAAGGCCGGTGAGATTTGGTTGAGGAGCTCGATGAGTGAATGGCTGAGAAAGTTGTTTGGGGTGGCCGGGATGGGATCAAAAGTGTCCACAGATGACCGATTCAAAAAGAAACCACGAGGGGAGGCCGTTATATGACACGTCTTGTCTTCCAAAGTCACCACAAGTAGGTACATGAGGTCTCCATGAAGTTTCCTGTATCCTGGAGGAGGGTTCCATCCTGACGCTGCTAAAACCTACTCATAAAAGATCGAACATATTATTTGATAGATAAAAAAGATAAATATTGATATTAAACTTTGTATATAACTCACTTTAAGGCAAGAAATTGGCTTTTGATCTTTGTTAATCGGATGAAGTGGGCTTAGTAGTAGAGGGTTAATTGTCGTCACCCCTCCGGTTGTCGTTCCGCCCCCAGGCATTATGTAATCTGGTGGGGTGCAGTCTACAACCCTCTTCTTCCCGGAAAGTTCTCCTCCACTAACGGCGTTCAAGAAAGATAAGGACGCACAGTCAGTTCCCGCGTAAGCGTCCGCCCAGTCGGACGGTTTGAGAAGGTCCCTCACATGCTTCACGTGAATTCTTGCTTCCCGGCAGGTGTACGGCTCCTCGACAACCTTAATTATGCTACCGTCTTTCAAGCCGGGAATACTCTTGAGCTCCGCAAAATTGTCCAGAGTAGTTCCCTCCAGTTGTAGAGAAAAACAAGTTCTATGGCACGTATCCTCTCGTTCCATAAGTAGTTGATGTAGCTCTTGTACTATTTCCGTGCTGGACACTTGGATCTCAAACGGCTCTGCAGCAGGAGCAATTATCTTGATTGTAAGACCCGCATCGTGCACATAATACACATCCTCCCCAGCAGTACCTCCATCTTTGGAGGCATCCTCGGAGGTTCCCTTCTCAGCTTCAGTAGAGTCTGCAGTTGAATCTGGACTTGGAGGGGACTCATCTTTGGCACTTGCCGTGTTATTGTTTGCGGTCGGTTCAGAGATAGGGTCAGTGTCTGCAACTGGAGAGGAGCTTTTCGAGGATGATGAAATCCCAAAGCCCTTATCCGACATGCTTGTATTCCCACTGGAGCCGCACTTCACAGGCATTCCACTCAGTGTTCTCAACTCGTCCTGGCTCCGCAAAAATAAGAGTTTTCGCAAACGGATTTAACGATGCAGAAAATAGTGGCCCAAGGTATTTAGCGTGAAACTAGTCAGTCAGTCAAAAAGTCATTGTAACGAAATCGTAATTATCTTGCTCATGGAGACTTGATTCCATGTTTACGTGTGAAGATATAGTGCGATCAAGTCGCATGGTCGCGAGTTGTTCTCCCCTCGATATTCTATCCGAGTCGCACACGGTAGCTCGTCCACTTAGAAAACTTAGTACACGGCATACCTCGCCGTGGAAACGAGAGAGAGAGAGAGAGAAAATTATGAACAAAAAAAAAACTAGCCTCCTGCTCGTGCTCACTGCTATTTCATCCACAAGGTAAACGCTTTGTAGGTCTGTCCAAGTCGTCTCTCGATTCAACACACTCATGCACCCCTCCAAACAACTTAAATGAAAGCAATTTTAACTTTGAAATCCTCTACCGCGTTTGAGTATTGACGGTTATTATTATTTTTCAGAGGTTTTTGCGGTATGTTGAGTTGTGTGTATTACATTCGACGAACAGTATGATGCCGTACCTTGTAAGTCACACGGAATGTTTCGTACAGTTATCCTTAACTTATCATGCATGTACGTCTTCTACCGTTAATAAAGCAAAAATATCTGTTTTTCTACCTTGCAACATACGACTGACTCCAAAAAGCATGGAGCTCTATCTATAATAAAAAACAGAGTGTCTTTATTTTAGGACTCCATCCCATGCACCGTTCGTTCCCCCACAAGACCACAGCATGGATATCGCCACGAAAAACGGCATGGCTCTTGAAGAGCATGGAACATGCATAATTTCCAACCCAGTACTCCCAACTTCTTAACACATTTTCTTTTTTATCTCAGAAAAGTGCAACTTTTTAAGATAAACAAGAAGAGTCGTCTCCCCACACAGAATAAAGAATGTTGTGTTTTTTTCTACTTCGTCTCTTGGAGGGCCATAACCTTCCTTCTTACATATGCATATACGTTAACCACTCATTCATTAAATCCAGTCATACTAATTTGTACTTAACAAGGGAATATTAAGTTTGGATAAGCTGATAGAATAAAATTTAAAAAAACACGCCACCAGTGCATACTGAAATTTTCATACTACCTTTTTCTCTGAACGTCAGTCTTCTCGTCTTTTCCTCTTGCATCACTTACATCAGAGAGCAAGCATGGCTGACGAAACTCAAAATCAAGTCTGTTTTCTGTGGACGCTGGTGTGAGAGCACATGGCGGATCGAAGCCCCATTTGCTCATCATTACAGCACATGCATGCCTGCTCGTTTATTTAACTTTTGTATGCAGTTATGCTGAACGAGTCTCGTCACATGACGGCTCCTAATGCGTAACCCATGCTCGAGAAGAGAACATGTGTGGAATTCAAGTTAACTAAGCATCTTCAAAAAAATATTCAAATACCGGGTCCGTTTGTATAGCGCTCGTTTCATGCATGCATTTTCGAGAAGCATGGCCGGATAGGGGGCTTCTTCTCAGCGAGAATCAAATGGCTTCTTGGAGTTTAACTGGCCGTCAGACCTTTGGACTGAACGTGGCGTAGATACGACAACAATGCATAATGCCTGGTTAGCTTTTCTACGGATTTTGTAACCTTACACGACGGCATTGTCCAAAGTTAATGCTAGAAAGATGGGGGAGTAAATGATTGATTGACTTAGCTTTGAAATGACAGAGGCATCCATTGTTCATGGTTTGTAGACGAGAGTGGACGATCCATATTTTGTTTGGCTTTTTGTGAGAATTCTCAGGCTTCCAGGAGCAGCGAGTCTGTTTGGTGCAATGACCTCGAGGATAATTAGCTTAATTCAATTTCTAATTGGTAGTTAAAGATTCGTGAATTATGAAGTCAGACAGTAGTTTTAACTTATGACTTTTTATGCAAAATTCATTATTGCCGAAGATGCTTTTGGCGTGACCTCAAAGGAGTCATATATGGATTGCTTCCACGACGCTACATTTATTGAAATCTTTGCTTTGTATCTATGCATATCTGGTCGGTTCGGATAGCCTTTTATACTTGACGACGTCAGCTTCTGTTAGAACAGTGAGTGCACTTCATGGCTCTTTTGCAGAGATCACACTGTTGTAACTAACAGACCACAAATTGATGTATCAACGTGTCTATTCATGAATTCTTATAGGGTCAGTAGTACGTTTCACTCGTTTCAAAACATGCATAGTTCCATAAAACTAGACCAATTCATGAGTTTATAGGTAGACCCCGTGGGTAAGGTGTCGAAATACAGGAAACAAGGATTCATAGCGTTTCCTCTCCTCCGAAGTGATTACGCACAAGAAAACATCAACCGAGAACGGTACATGGATTTATCGGATA
>VICI01002586.1:0-16005 GCA_019593645.1 Akabosia matsudoensis
TTTCTTCAGGAATAGTACGTATAGTTGTAATGGAGTTGATTTGTTTGAATGATTTTTGTGGAACAAAAGCATGAGATTTTATATGAAATTCAATCGCTAACAGTTTGACTGGAACCATGAAGAAGTCTTCCAAATGGGATATGCATATGAGTCACCCGGAAAGTCACAGCGCGGATATCAAACCAACGGAATTTTTTATCTCACGAAAACAAAAACTTCTATAATGGACACTAAACATAATGTTCAATATTAGGTACGCCAGTTGTAGCGGAGCGGTTAGCAGGTTGAGTCTTAATTCTTAATGTAAAGTAGACACTACAGTGTACCCGAATTTTCTCAAGCTGTGCTCATCAAGCTGTTCAAACGTCATGGAAACACAGAATTACAGTTACTGGTCTCGCTCTAGTGTTCCATCACGTAAGATGCTTGCATAGGTGTTACGGATTTGGTACTTCGTGGAGAAATATATGGGCCATCTCGACACAAATTGTACCCGAGTTAGAGTATTTGAGCTGCGTAAATCAAACCAAACGAATGCATGAAAGTTTTCTATGGCCGGTTTTCCAGTTTTTCCAATTTTGATTGCCTAAATTTAATTCTTAATTAAATCCTTTGATGTTCTTAACGATAACCACGCTCATCGACAAATGTGGCTAGACTATCTTTAAGATTTTTTATTTCGTATGCGATTTGTTAAATAACATGTTTTTCGTACACGGTTTAGGTACACTAATGAAGGCGAATTATTATTTTGTAAATTAATTTAAAAAATACCATGCGTTCAGATGGTCTTGCATGTCTCGTCCTTGGGTAGGGAAAGTTTTTGAATGCAAAGTAATCAGTTGGTAAAATTCTTAGGTACCTTTGTTGAAATGAGTCACATATTCACTCGGTGATTAATGATTAATATGCCCAGTTCACATGACACTTAATCCTCTATTCCCATATCTCTCAGAAGCGATTCTTGTAAATTATGTATCCAAGACGGTCATTAGAATTCATATAAAAACTCGCCCCTTTCTATTTCACAATCATTCCAACATCTTGAGCTCACAATAAATCATTCCAGAGCTTGAAACTTCCCAAAACTTTTTCGAAAATCAAAAATGAAATCTTTCATGGTAAGTAAACATTTCCTGACTTCGAATATTTCACGATTAAAACGATTAACTTACTTTCACAATATCCCTCTATAGTCCTTGGTAGTTCTCCTGTTGGTCGTTGTGGCACTTGCCGCCGCCAAGACAACTGGAGGAAACATTCTCCCAGACGCTCGCAACTTGTACATCGCCAACCCGGTGTTTCGGGACGCCAGATGGTACGGATATTACTGGGGCTAAATCATTCTACTTGGAAATGGACCTCACAGGCTGCAACTGATCGAACAACACTGCTTCGCAAACACCTTTTTTCTGTCTTTCTCTCTGTATTCTTCTTTCTTTTTTCCTTATTAACAATAAATGGTCCATTAAATGAAATAAGTTTCACTTCATTATGCCTGTAAACACTATACGAATCCAAAAGGATCATACAAGATAATAGGACCAGAAGAGAAGAAGTGCCTTTGTTAAAAAGTGCTTTGCTTTAGAAAATTTAGCTATAATACTTTATTCAGTTTTGTTCATCCACGGAAACTTAATGCGACGAAATTGATGTACGTGTCCGGATTCTGGACTGGAGTCACAATGCTGGACCTCTCATTCTCATTGGAGACTAAGATAGGACTCACTCCACTCGATCGGTTCGAAGGGGCTATCAGGAAATTCGGCCAGACCGTGTGGAGTCCACATAGGTACATACTTTTCTCTTTCACGCTGAATGATTGCTTCATCACTGCAGACCTCTATTTCAAGGTCCGTAGGAACGTGTACTTTTTTCACCTTCCATGGCACGTTGAGATTTTCACTTGATTGCGAGTCACTTCTGATTCCATGCAACGCTTTGCAACCTGTGTTCACATGGCGATTCACCCCAGGAACAAAGGTTTGTGCGATATTCGATTCCGTTTCGAATCCCATTGGTTTTTCTCGCCTTATCTTGAAAGGATGTAGCTCTTCAGAACTAACATCTGCAACCCTAAAACTATTGCTTTTCAACTGAACTGGGGTTTCGGCTTGATTTGCCCGTTTCGAGTTGCATTTGTCGGTATTGTTGTAAGCTGGGATAAGTTCTAAGGCGGCTGTGGATCCGTTTTGTTCCTTGACTACTTCTTCGAGCTTTAGTAAACGCTTGTCATCATGTCCAGCAAATTGTCTCAAATCCAGACACGAAAATTTTCCATCAATTACCACTAATCCGCATCCAGGCCTGTGTGCAAGGGGAGTCATTGACAAAGTCTTTCCGGTGTTCACCTCTTCAAATTCAACTCTTCCGAAGTCAGGCTTCTCCTCATGATTTTGCTTTTTCAGTTTCAGCCATCTCACAAATACTTTCGCACAAGCTTGTTTTATTGCCATTCGATCCTCATCGCGAACCAAATCCAACATTCCTATCGATTCCTTGTGCAATTTCGCCATCAGGTTTTGCACAGTGAGTGCAAGTTCATTCTTATGTTGCACCAACTGTGATGTAGACGTTGGCATTTGGAGAAGTACTTCCAAAATGCTCCGAATCACATTGACATTTTGATGTCGAATGGCAGCTCGTAACCATTCGTCAAGCCGTTCCCATCCTCCATTTTCAAGTATTCTACAAAAAAAGCAAACGTTTAAATATTTACAAAAATAATGGTCCATATGAATTTTCCAAGTAATCATTACGAATTTATGCTTACTCTTAGACTTACAACATTTGTGCACTTCGACCACACAGCTGAAACTCTTTCACTCGACGACAAAGGCATGTCCTCCCTTGTTTTGGACATTGGTTCCCAGTTTGACGCGATAACTCAAGTACTGGCAACATATCTTCAAATCCCAACTTCTGACCAAATGGTTTCCAGTCAACCGAATAATCTGTTTCAAATCCGAGAAGAAGCTGTCTTTTTACTATTTATTGATAAAAAGAGATAAGCTGGAAGGTGTAGGACGCATTGCATTAGCTGCGGTACCAGGGACGGATCAATATGAAGTGTCATGCTGAACAATGTACTAATGTCAAGGTCATTAAACTTACCGATTCAGTGAGTCTCAGGAGCAACGTAATATGGGACGATTTCAAATTGGTCTTTCGTTGGTACGAAATAAGACATAACCATGCCTCGAACACATTTACTTTCAAATCAAAATGTATTATATTTCGCCAGATTAGTAGATTGAATTTTCTGTGGACATATCGATTCGATGTTCGATAATATAGCTAAACTGACAGGTTGAATGTAATCCCTGCTTTGCCATGCTTCTGAATATGGCATTAATCGATTTTCAATATTTCAATACGTTCAAAGCTACCAACCGCTAGTTCGCTGCACAAATTACCAGTAAAGGAGATTTTCATTTGTACAATGCCTTAGGTTGTAGGTAGTTATGTAGTATGTAAATACCTAGATGCATACATGTTGCATACTTTGTTGTTGCGCACACGGCACACTACATTCTAACAGGCATATTTTTTTACGTCCCTTTAAAAGCAATCCTAATGCCGCAGTACCCTTGTTTAAATCTTAAATCTGGTTTAGTTTACACTAAATTACTAACGAAGTTGAATGATATGAATGTTCATAAATCGTTTACTTAATTTATTGTGTGTATCCTATATTTACTGTAGTGCGTTGTAGTGGACTGCACCTATATTTGCATAGTTGAATTCGTAACGTAACTGCTGTCCCTGAATAGTTTTTAGTAAAATCCAATGTACAATCTGTTTTCGGGAAAAATTAATGCCTATATCCAGACATGTATACAAGATTTATGTGTTTTTTTATATGTTAGTGTGAGGTTTGTTCGAATAGCAACTTTCTGAAAACAAGGCGAAATTCACTTATTGATCAATCATGGGTGCGGGGGTTAATGGAATACAGGAAAATAAGAATGACAGGTAAGATAAATAGGGTTCTATGGAGATTCTAGTAGGGTGTTTAATTGCAGTATTTGTTACTTAGCACAGGCGCCATACTTTTGCCTCGATTTCGATCCGATACAGCGCAATTGGCACTTGTACATCTTCATAGATAAATATGTGAAACTAATATATTCCTTCTCATTATTTTATGATTGGTTTGGTTGTGACGTATAGAGCTATTATAACGCAACGATCAAACACATAAATATGCCATTTCTAATACTTTATAAACAAACTGGCTATGCACAACGTATACAATGACAACGATATTTATTAAGTAAAAATAATCTTTCGTTCAATATTTAAAAGTAATAAACCTAGCACTATTTTATGAGTCTTTCACATCAAAAACCTTCAAAACTGCTGTCCATTTCATAGTGTACGTCCATGTCGGAAATTTACTGACCATATCGGCGAACTCCTTTGTGAACGAATTTTCACCGTCGACGTAAAATCCGGTTTGCTGAACGGTCACAATTATGTCACTGTCCGATCGTGTCTCGCTTTTGCCTTCTACTTCTTCAAAATCACAATGAAATTTGACTTCATGACCGACACCAAATCCATGGTAAATGAACCAAACCGGTCGTCCTTTCCAAAAATGTGTAGGTTTTGGGAGCTCTGGTGCTAGGGTCCAACTAATGAGCTTATAACGTGGACCTGGACTGATAACGAAAACCATTTGAGGTGGACCGTCAATCTCAAACTCAATCCTCTTACGGCCAGTCTTAAACGTATTTGTGATTTGTGCTCTAAAACTTCCAGTGGTAGGAGGTATGGCAATGCTAGTATTTGAAGGCATCCAAAATGTCTTCCTAAACAATTTTACAAACGAAGTGAACATTTGGCATTAATATTCCGTACGTTGTTAATTTCATTTCCAATTGAATCTGATCTTACTTTATGTTTCCTACGGGCCACATGAATGGCTGGGCACAGTACAAATTTTCACAGTTTTCGTAATCAAGTGACAACTCCTCTCTGCTCACAAGGTCCGGCACAAACTTTTCCAGTTCTGGAAGGAAATCTTTTGTATTAGAGTCATACGGCCAGAACCAATATCCAGTTTCTGTCTTCTTTATTGTTGTTCCGTCAGGCTCATACCATGTCCTCGCCACGTTCTGAAATAAAGCAAATACTAAGCAGTAAATTATACAATGTACGGCTTAAAATGATGAAAAGTTGAGTTCTGCAACCATACCACAATATTAAGTCTCATGGGTGTTTTCTCTTGGTAGGGCACCTTTCCCACAAAGCCAAATACTACAAGTCCATTAACGACGAAAAAAGAAATCAACAAAAGTCCCCATAAAACTTGTCTCCGGTACTGAACAAACAGCCACACATATCCGCTCCAAATTAAAGTCACAACGATTGTTGCGACGATCACTCCAAAAAACAAATTCGCATTTGTTTCACTCCCAGACCTCCCCAAAATAGGAACAAATACATCGGTCAACGTGACCAAAAGGTAAATCGACATTATCCCTGGTATTAATTCTCCAATAATTAGAGCTGTCAATGTAATCGATTTTGACCACCCACGACACAAGTATCGTGAGAAAGTCCACGCTGCTACGCTGAACAACAAGGTAATACTTAAAATGAAAACTGCTCTGGTCAGAAACGTCATTATGAATAAAACAAGCGCAATTGATGACTTTTGTGAAAGCCACGTCTGCATTGGGGACTGGTTGTGGGCATAACTACAAAACAGCGTTTGTGCAAGGGCTGCCGGAACTCCAAAGATGACGAAAGCAATTGTGGGATACGAATAGAATGGTTTGTAGTAGCCACAGGCATTCAGGAACGTAGCAACTAAGGCAGCAATTCCAATCCCGACGATCCAAGAGATTATCCCTGATAGAGGTAGATAAATAAGAGCTGCGACAAGTCTCAGTTTCTTAATAAACTTTTTGTGGACTGAAAATTCAAGAAGACTTGATTGACGATACCATTTCAGTGTTAATTATTCAGTCATTATGAAAAGTCACATTTCCTTACCATAAAGATAAATAACTGCTAGTGTCCCAATCGCTATCAATGCATCTATTAAAATCCCAGCCCATCGTGGGTAGGTAACCATGAACAATCCCAGAACATCAAAGTAAACCATTTTCCCAGTTTCCTCTGTATCTACTTGCGAAAAGTTCAGGTTACTGTAGTATCTTAAAATGGCTAGTGTATTGTCGCCCATATGCTGAATGCTCCCTGAAGGTACTTCCGAGTCCGTGTCCCATTTTGTATGGTAAACCCAACCATTCTTGATGAATGCCATGTCCAAACCGGCAAGTTTCCCATAATCACGGAATATTCGGAAATCGGTGTCAGAGGGGATAAGTCCTAACTGAAAGGCTTCTTCAGCAATGACTACTCCATATGGGTAAGCAGTTGAGCTGCTGTATGCTTTTAGTGTCCATGGATTTCCAGGGCCTGTTTGAAATAAAATTTCTCTCCCGCCTCCTCCAGCACCTTCTAAGTTTATAAACGTTTTCACTGTACTAGCAAGTGGGTGCCCTTCAGGTTGACTATCGGGATTTCCAAGAGGTCCTAGGTACCCTTTCACAAACCCATGAGCTCCTTGAAGACCCAGCTCTTCAGCACCATTGAAGAGAAATATGATTGGATTTCTTGGAGAAGAGGGTTTTTCAACGGCCAAAACACGGATGATTTCAAGCATGGTCACACAGCTTATCATGTTATCGGTTGCCCCAGGGCTGCCTGGTTTTGTGTCGAAATGGCAATTCACTAAAATCGCATTTTCTGTGGTTAAATTTTGGCTGGCGGGCTGAATCCTTGCAACTACGTTAGAAATCTGAAGGTAATTTAAAATAAACAAAATTATAGATTGGTGTTTACGAGACGTATTCATAGATTGAGCAAAAAGAAGGAAGCTTACATTGGAGTAGCAACTTATTTGGCCCCCATCACTTCCTCTAAAAAAACATCCGGTTGGGCGATGTAGTTCAAATTCCAGTTGCATTTCCGGGTCTAACGTACTTTTGATTCCTTCCAGAATCTCAGTAATCTTGGAAACTGTAGCAACCTCTGTTGCATTATATCCTGTAACTCGCACCCCAACACTAGTCAAGTCATGAAGGTCGTTACGAGCCCTCTCCTCAATAAAGTCGCCATACCCATCGACCCTAATATCATCTTGTATACGTAACGCAGTGGGCAGTCTCTTATCGCACCATTTGACAGTTAGCAGTGCAACTGCTAAAATTACCAATGTAGACAATATAGTAAAAGTTCCGCTTGTCGTATAAACGCCGTTTTCATCTTGACCCGAAAAATCCACTAAAACTGTCCTAACTAAAGAACGCAACCTACTATTCCTAGATTTCGACTGAGCATCATCATCATTGTCAGAAAATTGATCTACTTTTGAATCTATCGATAGCGATTTCAGCTCTGCCTCTTGCGAAATACCATCGAAATCCTCTGGTTTGTGGTCTTTCCGCAGTTTTCTGTTCAGTAAAGCCGGAGTCTCGTTTACAGAGGTGCTTGCTCCATTGAGCGTTCCAGGACTTCCACCGGTGTCCATTTTTTGGTCAGCAACAATTCAAAAATGCACTGGACAGTTGCCCAGTCAAAATGCCTTAACGGCTTCACCAAAACTATCAAAACATGATGAAGTAGTCCTTTTAAATTTTATTTTGCCCAAATCAGAAGATAACGAAAAGGTACGACTAGATAACATCAACATCACACCGTCTCGTTTCGGGGTAAACAAGTTTGTTTACACTTCTCCAGCGACATCAAAACAAGCAACAGGTGGGGGATCTGTATTGCAATCTGTCAGGACAGCAGGATAAGCTCGTTCGATGTACGATGACTACAAGGTTCAGTGCCACGTCTTTGCCACACATTTTATTTGGTCATATCTTTTTTTTTACAAAATGTATCCGTTCAAAGCGAATGAATTGTCACCAAAGGGATGATATGATATAAAGAAAATAATTTTTGAAGAGGTATCGACAAGGTTTACATAATCACGTGTCTTCAAGCTATTCTGCACCTTTAAAAGCNTTTTTTTTTACAAAATGTATCCGTTCAAAGCGAATGAATTGTCACCAAAGGGATGATATGATATAAAGAAAATAATTTTTGAAGAGGTATCGACAAGGTTTACATAATCACGTGTCTTCAAGCTATTCTGCACCTTTAAAAGCTTGTAGCATCTTAAGTCGACAAAACTTTCCGTTTGTTTGTATCGACTTTTTTTTCAAGTTCCAAAACTATTTTACTTGATCACTAACCATACTACTGCCGACAAGAAATTAAGTTTTCCACGTATAGGCTTCTCATGACAAAAATTATAATATTGTACAATGTATAGAATGAATATGACAAACGAGCATCAGAAAGATAACAGAACAAAAACACCTTTTGCCACCCTTGTAAAGTTTTGTAGTTGTAATAACAACTACCAAGTTGTAGCTTAGCTACGCGCGCAATTACTCTCTTGGTTTTCCAATTTCCCAATCGGTCTTGCTTGCAGAGTACAAAAAAAAATACCAAAACAAAACTGTGTACACAGTTAAACCTGTGGTGATTGGTGATTTTTTTATCACATACAAAAGTTCCATCATCATCATGTATCATGTTTCCTCTCTTCACTTGTCACTATCGACCATTGCGTTTGCTCAGAAGAAAACAAATCCAAATCTCATTTCATCAGATCGGGCTCGCCAGTAATAAATTCAGTGAAAAGTGAGGTTTTAAATTGCTTTCGTTTCTAATTTTTCCAAATTTTCTAAAGTTTAAGTTCAACATGTCTGGAAATGTTGTGAATTTCATAACCCAAAAAGGAAAAGACCTAAAAAGAATCGGTGGATCTAAAAGATACGAGTATGTGTATTGTACCAGGTGTAAATTAGAGTTTCCTTCGAATTATAAGTATAGGGTTCACATGGACGCAGTTCACCTAAACCGGAAGTACAAATGTGGAACGTGCGACAAAATATTTTCAGCGCCTGCTGGACTGTACAATCATAACAAATTGATACATGGAAAACGTCGAAAGAATGTAAGATCCGGAACAGCTCCCTCAAAGGTGGAGACTCAAAGCTCCAGCTCGGACGATGATGGCACAATTTGCTTGTTTGAACCCGTGGAAATTAATAAGGTTACCAGCATAAAGCACCAATCAACTGTTGAGCACGATGATAAACACTGCGTGGAAACGAATGAATCAATCGCCTCTCAACGTAATGCAGCTAAAGCTCATGACAACCACGACAAACTGTCAAGAAGCACTGGTTCGGAGTATATTTGTGTAATTTGCACACAAATGTTTCATAGAAAGGTCAGGAAGTCAAATTAATAAATTATTTATTTGTAGAATATTACAATGTTGAAACATTTTTTTAAATTAACGAATTAAATGTTATTTACACTTATAGAATCAATTGATGGAACATATACAGACTTCACACAGATTTAGAATTTTGATGATGCGACACACGGGTCGATCTCCATGGCAGGAAAAATGGAAGCCATATCTCAAATGAAAATTAACTGGGCAAGAATGGAAACTATTGCTGTTATTGATAGCAAACATTTAGATACAGATTTAAAGTTATCTTCAGTTTTTATACCATTGATGAATTGAGTTCGGAGTTTTTCCAGTCACATGTATTTTTTCAGTAATTTCGTTATAATAAACATGTTATTGTTAAAATTATTTGCGTACGTTTTTGTTGTATTGGAACATGCAGTTTGCTTAACTTTAAATACTGATAAATTCTCGGTATAACGTCTGAATCGGCATTCCAATGGATTTTCTATGTGCAAAATGAGAATAGGTAGAGAAGAAAATAAGGTTTCATTTACTTGTTCCTTTAAAACGTCAGGAGTGTATTCACAATCCATTCCGTGCTTACTGAAAAATATTTAATTTTAGTCCAATTTTTTACACCAAAGTATCTTCCACACTGAAACTTAATTAACTGCAAACTGTCCACTTGCTTTTTGATGTATTTACCCCGCCACCCACTCATTTGTTTCCAGTTAGAAAGGAGCTTATTGCTCTTCTCGTGGGCTACGGATAAGCCCACTAAGATCAGCACAGCAGTAGAGACTGACTGAAGGACTGATACTGGGGCAATCCAATAAATCGTCAGGGGCACCCGTCCAATTCCCTTCAAGGTTACCCAAATCATTTCCATCAGGAGTAGTGTTAAACACGTCATAACGCTAAGGAGTAGCTTATCCAAAAAGAGCTGACAATTCCGATGAATCAAGGTCAAACACCGGAACTTCCGTAACAAGTCTGAATTCAACTCCCGCAGTCGATTGAATGTGCTCAAATATTTAAAGTACTGATGATACATGTCGATCAGTATAATTAATGTTATAATTGCGACACATCCGGTTTTACTTAACTCCGCCATAAACATACAGCTTCCTATGACTTTCATCGCAAATAAAAAAATTTCGCCTAAGATGGTATCTGGTAGCCCTCCAAACATCAGGATGTATACCGTGTCTCCAACGACATGAAGTGGACCGGCTTTCTCCACAAGAAAAAACACCGTTGCCGCAATCGGTATCGTGAAGATCGCAACTACTGAGGACTTTAAAAATACAAGTTTAGCCTGCAAAGGCGCTGGAAGTGTGGAGCTTTTTGAAATAAACCGACTTGTGGACAAATCTTTCATTGGAATGGACGACTGGCTGGAAATTATGTACAAGAACTGGTTAAAACCTAGACACAGGTACGACACGGAATGATAAATCGACCAACTCGAGGTAAAGACCAAGCCAGCATAAGTAGCGACTGTCAAAGTCAAAGTGAACATCGACATTGACATAGTGGCAAAGTAGAGGAACCCTAAAAGTCCGATGCACATACCCAATGGGTAAAGAACTGAAAGGAAAATGAACGGATAATGTTCAAATGTGTTGCAATCCGAATAAGATTTAAGTTGATACTTTGACCAATAATAAGGTTGCCTTGGAATAAACCAGAAAACTTGAAACATAAAAGTAAACGCTTTGTGGGAGTAAAGTTCGAATGCAGAAGGGCTCGAAGGAGAGGTCGGTATGAAGGGGGAGACCTTTGGCGTCAAGCAAATATGTCGATTTTGCATTTCCATACTTCACGTCTTGTAATGTGATGTTAACTGAAATCAAAATAACTCAAGTAAATCAATTTATTTTGAAACTAGAGGTATGTATAATTACTTTGAACTCTAACATGTTTTCGTAATCGTTATAATAACATAGCATATTAAAAAAATAAATTGAATGGTAATGCAAGCGTTTCTTGAGTTTATTCCCTCGAAATTACTTGTCATTCTAACGACACTTCTGTAATTGTTAATAAATAAATAAAATGTTTTAAATAAATAGCTTTGCTGTTTCCAAGTTTTGAAGTGAATTACCTGGAGAAATATTCCCTCTTGAACGCAGTCAAAGAAGCGGCCCCATTTCGAGCAATCCAGCTCATCTACGCTTTGGTGTCTTTGAACTACAATCAATACAATGCTTATAAAACAGGTACAAAAAATGATATAAGGCTTGATATCAGCAACCGTTATGAGTACCTATATCCCGGCAGTGTTCGTACATGTAAGCGACCCATTTGTTGGTTGTAGTTTCGTCCTCACCCAAAGATAAGTACAGTTTGTAAATCATTACAGAATACTCATATTTATCGGAGCTCGGGAACCGAAAAGCATCCTCGTCGTCTTCTTGATGGAGTAGTAAAATCCCCAGACGTTCCATCATGCACCCTTTATAACATTGCAGTGTCGCAATCTATACATTTTTAGCCTTAAGTTGTCATAACATCTAGTATATTTTTGATTAAAGACTTATTTTAATTACTTGATAATTTGTTTTGCACCAGTTGCTGATATATTGAAGGTAAATTGGGTCGGTGATTTGCGCATGGCATCCCAGATCTGGAAATAATGGTGCATTTTCGATATCTTCATGACTAGGAGTCTTAGAGGCCTAAAATGATACAGAAATGAATAACAAGACTGCTTTTGCAGCAGAAAATACTGAACCTTACCTGAAAGGAGACTTGTAGCCATGACAATACGCAAAGACTCGCAATAGTATTTCCAACCATCGGGAAACTTTTATTCGGGAGGTAAGTTCGTTAAGTACAAGGCCATGTCGTATATAAAATGGGTAATTACAGTAAAATCATATGAACGATTTAGATTAGGAACCCTCATATTGCGTCAGAGTATGCAGACAATAATACTGATAGGATTGTATTGCACTTAGATTGTAGTGGGGTTCTGTGCAGCCCTGTTTCTACTGATAAACGTCTTCATCTTCATGTTTTTGTCAATTGATTTTAAGGAGTCGCCCGACAATGAGATTTGTAGTAAAATACCGTAAAGAGGACTCTGGTCCAAAAGTTGTTGCTTTTGCGGAATACGTAAGTTTAAATGGTTCCATAAGATTTATATACATAGGTTAATTGTATATGATTTGTGATTCTATGGTGAGAAGATCATCACTGGTGCACTTCTATTAGCAACAAGCTCCACGTGCGCTACGCTAGCAGTCGCTACTCTGTTGTTTGGCATACAACCCTACGATCTTGGTACTTATTTCCACAAATAAACCGTATTATTGTATTCACAAAATTACTTATTAATTTACTAATTTTAAAATCAGGCTTTCCCAATCATGATGTTACGTACTTTGGAATCATTACGGTTATCGTTGGAATTGCCTTCTGGGCAGCGGACAATCTTTTAGCATCCATGTACTACTACCAGGTCCGCAAACGGGACTAATTCTACGTTAGAGTTTGAGCTTAAAAATTTTAATAAGCCCATTTTCCTTTGTCTTGTTGCAGGCAGGCGACATTGACTCTGCTATTAAGTTTGCGAGTACTTGGGAGAGAGTGAATATCGGATTTCTTCTAGTTGTAGTTTTGGCAAATACATTCCTCCAGGCTTGGATGTTCACTGTTTTCATCGTTGTATTTCGAGTACTTGTTATCAGTGTGATTCATCATTACATTGAGATTCTCAAAGAAGCGAAGGAGGAGAATAAAGAGGAAATTATTTAGTCACGAACCCCTGGGCACAGTGCAGTACTGTTGTTACATGATCCTGCAGTTTGTCATTTGTCATGCATTGCATTATGTTTATATTTCTCATAAAACAGAATTACCTAAATAATGAGAACATGATTGTAACAAAATTATTTACGGTTTGTTTTACTAATGCTTTGGAAAATTTGAAGAGGCTTCTGTCCTCTTACGAATAGGCAGAGGTTGTATATGTATGTAGCATGATGTATTCTTCCAGAATGAAGAGGCTTCCTTAGAAATCGTCAAGTTAGGCAATTTTGTTTTTGTAATGTACACGAACATAATGTCGTCTATACCATATATCTCATTCATTTCATTTATAATGCTTGCAAATTTGCAGCAATACTACTGCGATGAAACACCTATTAACGTGGTCTTTCGGGGATTGTTAATAAAAATTTTGTTAAAATTTCCGTGTTCTCCAGAATATTTACTGGTCAATTCGTCTTTCTATAATGGAACATTTCCGATGGCGTATTGCTGCAAAAATAGCGATTTTTGTCGACCTGGTAACAGACAGTAGTCTAGTGCAAAAAATGATCCAAGTAAAAATGGCTTTGATTTGAACCAATATTTTCGTATATATTTTCAGGTCATGTTGATTCTTGTTGGAGCCATTGCGTTTGCCAAAGTGTTTCATAATCAAGGTATTGAGTCAAAACAAAACTTTTAAATTGAGGCAATAATGCGATCATAATCAAAAAATATAATTTTTTTTCAGATTCGCATCTCATGAAATGTTTGGCAGTTCTCCTAATATGTTCTGTTGTGTTTATGGACATCTGGGTAGCTGCATTTCTTTTAGATGCTGTTAAACAGGTAAATATTCCAAGTATAAATAATTTCTGATAAGCTGGAAAGTAATATATGTGTTGCATCTAATTCAGATTTCGGATGGCGCTGATGTTGTCAATGCAATAAAACGGGCTGGTATTTGGCGGGGCGTTAACGTGCTCTTGCTCATCATCGGAATGATAATTAGTGCTGAGACTCACGACTTGTTGATCCTATTCTTTTCTGTATTTCTTCGTGGGTGGCTAATACTCATAATGACTATGTTTATTGGAGAACTGGGACTTGCAGCCATGGGAAGGTATCCTGATGGTACTATAACAACAGCAGAAAACCCTTGAAACTTTGAATTTCTCTTTGTTTCTCGTAAAATTTCGTTCCTTAAGTTTGTACTGGATCTTTATGTCATACGAATTAGTGTTAAAGTTTGTATTGAACGCTCTCAACTTTTTATTACTCGTACTTTGCAATCCATAGTGTTCTTCCTTTGTGTTCCTGTAAAATGTATTGGAGTGAAAATAAGAAACAACCAAAATTATATTTTACACAAAAACATAAATTGTATTCTCCATCCACGCTGCAATGTAATCATTAATGACAGTTCAGAGATAATAATGATAATTCATATGATTATCTGATATTTTCCTGCTATTGTCCGTCGCAGAAAGAACTTTTCGATGAAATCCTGTTAAAGGTATGTTGTGTCCGGCAAATTTAAGTCATAAGTTAGGTAACGTTATTAATATAACGAACGAGGGGGCAGGCTAGGCACCGATAGCGATAACGTCTACAAATATCTACCGACTAGTAGAGCTGTATTACAATAGAACAGCTCTGGATCACAAAAGTTTCTCTAGCTGCTATGCTCTAAAGGGCAACATTTCACAGCTGCTACGCGTCCATGGCTTTCGTCTACCGACTACACGTGCAAAGAAATAAAATGAACTTAAAGTTAATACTTCTTCAGTTAGCATTTGCAGCAAATAGTTGTTTCGTAAACGGTACGACGTGATGAAACTTGCAGCCTAGCAGTATACCTGGTAGTAAGTATTGGCCGCATATCACTAATCATATATGTCCTGTTTGGTAGGTTTGAAATGTCCTGTTGGAGTGTCCATTGGCGCTACTGGAAAATATGCCACACTTCAAAATCAAACGCAGAGTTCAATGTTAATGGACCTTCAGCTTGACCCGACTGCTTCTCGTATGGAATGCAGGATAGTGCCCGGAAAAGGTATGGAGTGTCATTGCCTTCCAAACAAAAATTAAATGTGCTAGAGATGATACTGATTGTTTTCTTATCTTGTAGATACTACTTGTGGAGTCGTTAGCATTCCTGGAGAAACACGGTCCAGCTACGTTGCATTGTTGGACTGTGTAAGTAGTAAAGAAATAGATGTTGCTTCAAATCGGTGCGAACCCATGGAAGCTGGAGACCTATCCAAGATTGAATTTCAAAACGTTCCCAAAATTTTGGGAAGTGATGTTAATACACTGTTTGTCAAGGGAGGTGGAATAACTAGATGCCTTAATTACACTGTGCGATCGAGTGAAGTCGTAGAAAAGGACCAACCAAATGGTATAATATTATTTACGCTGGCCTTTGTCGCCATGATTGTTATAGCATTAGTAGCTATTATCAAAGGCAATCTGTCGGGAGTAAGCGAGAGGAAATGCAGTGATACTGTGTAAGCAAGACATTATTGGGACTAGGTTTGTGTCTCTGGTGATATCTAAAATAGTGAAAGACGTCCATTTTTTTGGTTTGGCTCATTTTTGTATTCGGTTTTTTTCAGTTTATTAATAACGCTAAATGATCTTGAGAATTTGTGCCTTGCCGTGCAAATGAGTTTGTACAAGAAATGCATAGCATAACAATTGACTAAAATGAGATATTAGAGGGAAGTGTTCTATAGAAATAGCAGTCAGTCTTAGGTGAAACGTCTTTGTATTTACTTGGTTAAAAATAAATGTTTGGTTACTATATTTTTTATATTTGTTTGCACAACGTAACGTTCTCTTCCTATTGAGTTCTCACACACTGAGTTCGATCAGTCAGCTCTCTGGGGCACTGTACAGGCTGGAAATCTACAGATGGGTTATCTGCGTTTTTGAACCATTGGAACCTCCAAAGACAACTATGA
>VICI01002587.1:0-15998 GCA_019593645.1 Akabosia matsudoensis
TGTTATCAGGCTATGAGTTTGTATTCATTCACGTACTTGTATTTATGATGATGGTGGTGGTCAAGTAGCACTTGTAGTTTATGAGATATATAATGTGATTATCTAGATGGGATGGGAATTAGGTTGTCTTTCAAGTCAACAGAATGCCAAAGAGAAAAATGCAAAGGCCAACAGGTCTTCGTAACCAATTCAAGAGAAGTTTTAATTACCTCAATGGCCAAATAATATTTCATCGCTTGTACTTAGATTTCATGCTCGGAAAATTGAATACTAAAATGTGCAGGCCTATTCAAGGTTGTTATTTAGGTATTAAGATAATTGTACGATCAGCGTTTAACCGCCAGTTGATGTAATCGTGTGCTTGATAAACAGACCAACGGAATCAGGTGCATAGATGGGCGAAACTGATGGACATTTCAAAATCCATTCATGCTTTATGTGTAATACCTAACAGGTAAACTGAGTGCGAGCGATGACTAATTCAATGGACTTCGATTGGCATTTATCAGTCCGACAAATAAGCCTGGAATAGAAGCAGATAATAAATGGCAGCAATTACATTTCTTCAATGTAGATAGAGATTGCAATTTGTATTCAATAAATCTTAAATCAGGTGCTTAAATGTAATACGCGTAACTATCGCCGTCAAATTTTCTGTTGCTAAAAAGTTGCTTTGATGAAACGAAATGCAATTGTGCTGGCGAGTAGAACCACTTGGAGGGTCTACTTTAGGAAGAACAAGAATTCAAGGTGAATCAGCGCATAGCATAGATGCACGAAGAAATTATATCACAAAATAGATTGCTTTATTCCATAAAGGTTATAAGTCATCAATGGTTGTGCTCGATCTGAAGTAGTTGAGTACTTGACGCCTCTGTGTGTGTAAACGTGCATGTAATGTAACATACACAATAGTCGTTAGTCGTTACCCATTTGCAACCTGTATAGCAATATAGGGGATATTATCGGAAACACGAAGAGGCAGAGGTTGGTACCAAACACAAACCAGATGCCCATTTCCTTAGCCATAACCAAGTCAGGCATCATGTCCATAATAGGCTCAGGTAGGCATGGCCGGTCTCACTTTAACTACATCTTACATATTTCATACTATTTGGATTACTGATTTAGTGCGAAGACTGCAGATATGTATAATCAATAATAATTATTTCATCCTAAGGTTAAAGCTATCTAGCACCCAGTTACTTCCAGCTTCTTAATTTATCAAGCAACATCAAACATAAATTACCCGTTTTTACACTTCAATTCATTGTGTTCTGATTCACAATTCCACACAGTCATGATTTTATCCCTAATGAATCTAAACACCACGAGTATTACATTGACCGCTTAAAGCAATTGTGAATACAATAGAAGATATAATGCTGAAACCAATTTATAAAATCATACTTTTCCAGCTCCGCCCAAGATATCAATTTTGATGACAATACATTACTTTGCTGATCGTGCCGTCTGAACCTGAACGTATCAGCAATATTTTTTTGTGATTCTACCACGATTACGTACGTAGTTGCAACATCCTTTTTCCTGCTTCTACGCAAACATTAATTTTGCGAAGTAAAAAAAGTTGTAGTGATATCACTGTCGCTGGTCTTAGTCAGAATATAATCCTCCATAAAAGTAGGCAAGAAAATACAAGGTTGGAGCATTCTGATATGACAGATTGGCCATTATCATGCATTCGTCAGCAGTATCGCTTCCATCCAACAGAACTTCTTCCGTCTTCATTAAGATTTTATTAGGCCCTTTATTGTGTGAACACAGACTAGCTATATTTTGAAAAGAATATGCCTATGCTTTTAAAAATCTATCTGAAATTTTATTTGATCACCGGTAATTAGGAAATTTGATGAGAACAAACGTTAACATTGACAGTGCAAATATTGGTCTTGCAATACTGCTCTGTCGAGCATGCGAAACATTGCCGTTTTGAGACGCTGCAGTAGCAATCGGTTTGACAATTCATAGTCTACGAAATTCCTAAAAATCAGGCATAGAGGTGCACTCAAGCATGAGTTACGACTATTCATGAAACAAAAATAGTTAACTTGAACGTGGACAGATTTTGGTTTTATTGAACAGACAGACGTTGGAAAATCATAAAATCTTTGAATGACAGTCTGCATTTTACGGTTTAAAATTGCAAACGATAATTGCAAAATTGAAATGCAGCAAGGTATACATTTTGTATTCAAAAGGCAAATCTGTCTTTCATGCCAAAAGGACTAATTGTGTTGTCAGCTTGTTTTAACTCAGTGTTAGGCTAACAGAAATTACATCTAACAAATTTTGCATCTAAGAAAGCCATCCCAAGTCTTCTTGTGGAATATCCATGATCCAAGATGATTCAGGTAAACCACAAGGGAATTCTTATGATTCTTGAAAATTACTCGTACGCATTCATTTTGTGATTCATGAGATGTGGTGCCTGACTCATCTTGTTGGTAACATTTTTCATCTTTTCGTATGAGTTTGACTTTTAAAGGTTGTTGAAATCCGAAAAAACACGTGCACAACATGTTTTTGCGAAATCATGCTTTTGATTTGAGATATTAATTCTTTCATTTTATTGTATTCAGGCATTTTCTAGCTTATAATCCATGTAAATCATATCTTTGATACAATCAGTTGAAAAGTCATATACATTTTTTGTATTCCAAAACTTGTGGATACGTAGGACAATGGTTGGTTTTGGACGTAATTATGTAATGTTCTGGTTGTAGAGCATCCACCATACCATAATCGCAGAAGTCATCTTCATCAAGAGCAGTATTAAAATGTAAAACAAGTTTAGCCGAAGAACAATGACGTAGATGGTATTCGTAGAAGCGCAGATTACTTGCTATAATGAAACAGGTAGTGTCGATGCACCTACGACTTTGATAAACGACGAGGTGTATACATATTTGCAGTTGTGGGGGAGGAAGGATAATATAAAGTCTAAACAAAGCAAGCTTTTACAAGATTTGTCCCTGGAATTCCCTAAATTCGTACAGAATTCCGTTTACTCATACTTTACGAATTCGACGATGACTTCGTGACAATACGATTCTTGTAAGCCGAAAATGATAGTTATTGTCCACTATATGTATGTACAGCGAGCTATATATCTCATACTACTTTAAAGCGCTTATTCTCAACCTTCACGTTTTTAATTCCTTAATACAACTTAACTTAAGCAGAACCATGCGTCATGCGCAGTTTGAGTTTGAATGAGTTTACGAAGATCCACCTAAAAAATGTCCGCAAGCCTGCAGTCGAGGCTCCATTTTTGGCAACTTTGTAAAATATATATGTATCTTACCGAGATGTGTGACGCGTAGTAAGTTATAATTAGTAAAGTATTAGACTTTCGGCGTAAACACGCGTATTAGCAAATGAGTTGGACGCATAATGGTTTCGAAGTAATGAAATCGATGCAAGATAATTGCCTAGTCCCTTCATCTGTATTACAAATTGGTATGATGAATTTTTTCCGCAATGAATATTGCAAATAAGCCTGTCCAAATAAGCTCGTTACAATCAGTATTTCATATTCAACAGGCTCGTTTTCATGTTAGTGTCGTTCTCCCTATTTTTACTGCCAAGCAAAAGCAATAAGTAGTTGTGTCTATTTAATTTATCATAAACCTTTCAAGAATCGTACACCATAGATTTCCAAATTCTAAACAAAAATGGCAGCTATTCGAATACTGAATTTTGTTTGTGTTAGTGAGAAACAAAGTCTCTGATCTTAAGTATGCAATTCGAAGTTTGTTTTTTGAAAGAGTTCACCATAAAAAGGAGGCTAATCCAGAAAAAAGGTAACATTTTTTATTTGTTTCACACGCAGCTATAAAATACCGGATGTCACTCATTACAGATGGCGAGGGATACTCTTGCATGATATTTTAAGAAAAGAATAATAAAGGAAGCGAAGCGGTACCACAAGCAACGTCAAAGGAATCGTCCTCACACAAACACTGTTATGGAGCCTTAGATTAAGTTTTTCAAGTGCACAATATCACTACACGCAATCCCAGACTTATTCAAGCAAGGGCGTGTCACTTATCATAACACGATCGATTGTATTGATGATTAAGTAAACATTCTCCATCAAAAGGATTCTTCATTATGTAACAAGAGTGTATTCTATAACCGACGTTATCTATTTCGTGATGATTGTAATCTGACCACGTGCTCCCTGGGCTATCAGACACATATCATGAGCATTCATAATCACACTACAATTAACTGTGTCAGTCAAATTGGTGATTAGTGTGTCACGTCGATAATTGACTCATGTTCGGTCATGATAGTGTAATATGTTTGTACAGTGATTAATACTTGGTCAAATTTTTACTCGGGGGGTTTCCGAAAAAGTGGCCATGCATCTCCGCCTACATAGATTTTTATTAAACTGTCCAGGAGCTAGCTGCATTAGGTGCTTTTTGAAGCGACACGAACGGCACAGTAGGCTTGTGGAAACGAAAGTTGCGAGCTTGTATGCGTAGCTACATTCATATGAATAAGTACAAGTGTTTTCTTTCCAATAATAGTAAAAGTGAAAACTCTCTTCAATAGAGAAAGCAATAGTCCACAAAAAAAAGTTCAGCGAACTTCTGGGCAGCGGCTTTATGAAGTACATTGTCAGTTTTTTTCTCCAATAATCACAAAAGTGTATACCTGCGGCATGAATCACCCTATGTATTCTAGATGATTTGTCGTGTAGAGAAATATAAATGCGTCGGTAAAATATTGAGGACAAGCGCGACCTAGCTATAGCTCGATGTATGTATATCTTTGAAATTTTGGGAATTCGAGGAATCCTTTGTTGTTTTGACACGAGAAATTATATAGGCCAGGTTGAATGAAAAATCGAAGGGTGTGCTTTTGGAATGTTTTGACTGAAAGTGAAAACCATTTCGAGGAAGACATGTAAAAAAATATTATATTTATATTGGCAATGATGCATGTCGAAATTTATCCGTGGCATGTTTAGGACAGACAGAAACGGAATGTTTCCACTTTCCAGCCACTTTGAGTTAGACTTTTCCAGAAGCTAAACTACAAACATGCCATGTTTGAAGTATTTTCTGAAAAATATATTTACGTGGCTTACTGATATGTACACATATCGATCCAAAGTCTGTACCTGGTCCAGTAATGTCATCAATTCCAACAATTGGTTTGGAAGAACCAGCAAAGCATTTCAATTCAGTCATACTTAGCAAATACACAAATGAATACTCTTTGATAATAGCTTGGACGCTTGAGTAAACTCTTGATATTGAATGTGGAATTGGTAAACATTTTATAACCAGAGTTGTTTCTCCCTTCTCGTAACTAACAAGCGCCAGAAAATATTGAAACCTTGAATCCAACTTACATTCAGTCGCCCTTAAGAAACTGACCACCCAAGTCAACAGAACAACTGGGGGTAGCACCCAGCGCATTTTTAAAGGCTATAGCTTCAACCAGTATTTTCTCACAATGCAATGTGAGAATTGTTAACTCTTACACGAGCTTTCATTTACTGTTAACAAGCAGTTATAATATTCATCATTGATTGAAAACTCTTCGAACATTTGTCATACCATTGTTCCCTAATTATTCTATTGTTTGGCTTGCATTAATGCGGCATATTTTTTAAAATAATTGTATACCTCTATGAGAAAACACATTTTTGTGCGTAAAGAATGTGCGTAAAGGGAAACCTGTAAAATTGCGAAATTCCTTTCGTAAACAACCCCCCGAGTTGTTGTTTGGCAGAAGTATTAGCTAACAGATCATATTGGTCCTCCAATTCTACCTCATGAACCGAAAGGAAGAACGTGGGCACAGTAACCTGGACAAGTTTTGGCTTCCAACGTTATTACAAATTTTTGATTTTGATGAGGATTGGTCTTTACTAATCGAAACTTTGGAGTTGAAATAAACCCGTTTACGCTCGTTGAAACTTCAAAATCATTAACCATTTCATTATTCTACTGATACTGCATATCCTATGTTTATGGAAAGTTACAATTAGGGAGGTTATAAAGCGTATTGGATATGATAGGCTACAATAGCACACACGCAATTATAAATCTGTGACAATCCATTTAGGTTCTTTAAAACTCATCATTACCATGTATATATTGTAGGGTACTACCACAAGTCCTTTCATTTTTATCGACGTCTTCGTCAGTTGAAAACCTCAGAAAAACGCCAGCCTGCAATGCTTGCAGGCATGCTAAGTATTACCTCATTCTATCACGTGCATTTGGATTCGACGACCTTGCTTTCGGGTACACAGAGCATATTGTTTTGTTCAAAAAATGAATTAGCATGCAACAACTTTTGCAGTAGCAGTTTGAACTTTGAGACAATTTTTAAACGGTGTCGGAATAGTTGGTTGTTCATAATGTCAAAAATCCAACGCATTAAAAGATTTTTTTCTCGCTGTTGGTGACAACCTTCAACCCCTTGTATAATAGTGCTCCTCATTCGATATTGCATATGGAACCTTTATGTTGTAATTATAAAAATCTCGCACACATACAAATCAAGGCGGCGACTTCATTATGAATGATCTTGAAACGAAGTACTAACTACAGTACTTGAAAATAATACTAAAATGTGTTTTAAAATGTGTGTGTGTTCCCTTTCCTCAGGGATTCCACTTGAACTGATGATATTTCAGCCAAGCTGACGGAACAGAAATGGGTGAATTTAGAATATCCAATCGGGACAGGACCGTGTCCAGAAGGGCCATCTCAAAGTCACAAAGGATCTCATTAGCTTCGCTTGCTGTAGTATTTCTCGCCGGATGTCATAGTGCCACAAGTTATAGCGGTGGAGCTCCTCCTGCTGTATGCGAGTCCATGAAACCTGGGCATGGAGCAGAACCTCAAACCTCTACAAATCCGTACAAAGTTATTGTCAGCAAGGTGTCCGCCTCCGGATTTGACACGATAGATATCACGTTGACCTCTAAAACTGGTCAAGAACAGTTCAAAGGATTTATGATCCAAGTCCGTAAAGTGTCAGGGGACACGAAAACCGTTGGACAGTTCAGTGATACCAATCTCAGTGACGATGTAACGACTATGGACTGCAATGGGAAGCCAAAAAGTGGTGTTACACATACAAATGGAAACCTAAAGAGCAGCGTCCATGTGCAATGGATCACTCCTAACGATGAAGATGCTGAATATCAAGTCTAGTAAGTTGCGTTTTATTGACGAGAAGTAGAAAAGAAATAGAAATAAAAAATAAAGAGTTAGCTAACTTCATCACGTTTTCTTAAACATTATAGCTATACCGTTGTCGGCTTGGACTCGGAAATCTACTGGGTGCAGGTTCCACACGAAGAAAAAATCAGAGTGACAAGAAACACCCTTGCCGTCAATCCAATGGCTCCTGCTACAAGCGAGGTGGGCCTTCTTTCAATAATTAAAAATATAACGAACGCATTAAAGATCTCAGTATATTAATTTTTTCCTTCAATTTTACAGAAAGTTGCTAGCGATGAGCTTCGTAAAAAGTGGTCTGAGGTTTATGAGGGCTGTGGGAAAACCAAAGGCTGTTTTGGAATGCCCGGAAAGTGTGTCGAAGAATATGACTCGAGCTCTAACAATCCGACAACTTGTGACATTATTGTAACCTGGGCTAAAAAGGGAGGAAAGAGTGACAAAGGTGTATTCCAACTGTCGGGCAGATCTAAGAACGCTAAAGCTGGATACGTAGCTGTTGGACTGTCAGAAGACAAGTCAATGGGCCAAGACTCAGTTGTTGGTTGCATTATAGCACGGGAGGGAATCGACGTTTTCCGATATTACAATCCAAGTAAAAGCAACGAAGTTTATGCTGTAAGTAATTATGGTGTTACTTTAATAAGGTTAATTGGTCGCATCTAACATGTCGTCACTTTCCATTTTAGAATCGTACGGAGGGACTCACTGTAACTGGAAAAAGCTTGGTGGATGGAAATATATTCTGTGATTTTGAGCAAACCAATCACAAAGTGGGTGACCTCCAAATTGATTTTAACAAGGATTACTACTTTCTCCTTGCCAAAGCTCCTAGTGCCTCAGAGAATAAACTCGGATATCATCAAGCCCAAGAGGATCGTGCGCCTAGTCCACAGGCTATTAACATTGCTGACACTATCATCATGGGTGCTAGTGCTCAGCCTTGGCTTATCCAGCTTCACGGTGGCTTGAATGTCATCGCCTGGCTTCTCTGTGCATCCACGGGAATGTTTACAGCGAGATACTTCAAGTTGACGCATACCGATTTCACACCGTGTGGAAAGGCCTTTTGGTTCGCGGTGAGTGAAAGCTACCTAACATAGAATAAATCTAACTTCCTCTAAATTGAGTAACCTTCTAATTTCATTATTTTTTTGTTTTTCTAGCTGCATATAACATGCATGGCTGCAACTGTATTCCTAACAATTTGTGGATCAGTATTTATTTTCATCAACAGAGGCCTCGAGCCACTTAAATCTGCAGGATTACATGCCATTTTAGGAGCTATCGTTGTTGGATTAGCTATAGTTCAAGTCATCATCGCTTTTCTTCGACCTCATCCTGGAACGCCCAGCCGTCCATATTTCAATTGGTTTCATTGGTTGGTGGGAAATTCTGCGCATATAGTTGGAAGTGAGTATTTGTGAAAGTAAACTTGCAAAAAGTCGAATATACTTTGATACAATCGAAAAGGAAATAAATAATTATGTTTCTTTTACGTTTTGCAGTTATCTGTATATTGTTGGCATCGGGAATCGATCTTGCCGACTTAAAGAGATTTGGAGACGAAAATTTATGGGGTTGGATTTTACTTGGTATTGTTCTTTTCCATGTGCTTATGCACCTGGTAATGTCGGTAAGTTAATTTAGCGAGTGAAGATTGAAAAATCATAGTCTGTTAGTCTGTTGCATGCATTAAAAATTAAAATACTTTCTTTCATCAGGTCCATACACTTTGGGCAGACAAACAGATGGACGCTATGAATCAAAAGCGAGCTGTCACGCCAGGTCCAATGAAAACCAATGGGTTAACGGAGGAAGCTCCGGTAAGCTATTATTTTCAGAATATGTGTGTGCATTGTCCTCTTTATGTTCGTAATGTTACATATAAATAACATGAATTTGTTTACTAAAATTTACAGGGGACCACTTTCCGAACATTTATGTTGTCTTTATACCTGTTGGTGATGGCAGCAGGTGCTATCACATTGGTCGCCCTAATCTTCTGGCCTAAAAAACCTGAAGAAGAACCAGTACAGTAAAGTTCCTGTTCGTTATACTTCCACCAAATTGATTGATCTAGATTACTCTTTCCAGAATTCTTTCGCTGTGTTTCGTTATCTGATTTGATGTAGTCGAGTTTTTTAGCCCCTGGAAATTACGCGAAGGAACGTATTACAGACTGATAGAGAGAAAGGTAACGCTGATAAGAAACAAAAGAAAAGGGGTCCAGTTTATTACAATTTCACTAAAGATGCCATGCTATAAATATATTTTAGTCGTAATATGTTATTAAGAATATATGCAATGAAAACAATCAGCCTAATATTCTGTTGCAATTTCTTCCTCACCTTTTTTGAAAAACCTTCAATCGTACTCCTGCTTACAAGTTGAATAATTAAGTTTATTTAAAAGTACTTGCTTTAACTTTAAACTTGGTAATAGTTTTGTATTTGTGTTTCGGATGGTTGAAAGTTTACAAGTGTTGCGTGAAAAACCAGTCAAGGTACAAATAACTGAAAGTGGGATTAGTTTTATTTTTGAGATTTATAATGTACATGAAAATGATACTGCACATTAAAGAATCATATCATAAGGATTTTGTATTATTATTGCATTATTACGATAATAGGTCGGCTGTAAAGAATAAACCCGTTTTATTATAAAACAATATAAAGAGTTTTAAAAACGTGAATAAAGAAATATAGAAATGCTATCGCTGTATATCGCTGCTATCGCTATATGCATACATGCTTTTATTTTCATGCTCATTATTGACCTGCCTTAGGATACTATCTATTATCTGTCTATTTTATGGAGTTATAGGCGATATCAAGGACCTGACCTTCAGTGAAAGCACAAATGATTTTTTAAATTTGATGTATGAAGGAATCGAATTTCTTGATCACCTTTTGTTTGTCGTTAGAATCTGTCGATCAATACCTCTCCTTTGCATTCTTTTAATAAGCATCGATAAACAGTTATCATCAGCTTGTGAACATGCATAATATGAAGTCACCAAAATGCCATTGGGTAAAAAAAATACAACTAGAGCATCGGTAGCAAAATGAATTTCCCTGTACCTATGTAGAGAGTTGCATCGAGTATCTAATTAACCACTTTTGCGACCATGCTTCAAATATTGACCGGAGGATGACACTTTAATAACATGTGTATAACATGTCTTGTCCTTGAATGACCTCGACCTGGAAACATTTCTGACATTTCCATCAAAACTGTCGAGCAGTACCTACCAAGTTCTTTTTAAAAAAATAGTCAATTTAGCACTCACATACATACTGCAATAGCTCATAATATTTTGCGCGAACAATCTACTCAAGCTGTTAAATAATATGGAAAGTAGCATCTTCAGCGGATCCTGCATTACCGAGTATTAGCTATCCGAAAGGTGTGGCCAAAAGTACAAATCGGCATTGGTCGTCCTTATTACAAATTTCTCAATTAAATGCAGTTTACGATAAAAGAATTGGGTAGATGATCAACGAGATTCTATTTTGAAGCCAGCAACGTAATACATAATAATAATCATTACGAGAGGTAACTTTTATGACACTCAATTACAAATTGAAAATGACAAATCAATGTTATTGATATTGAAAATTTTAAACAAGCCATTACCAGTTTTCATTATCGTCCCTTGTTTGCCTTTAACATTCGTTCCACGAAAGCATCAATTAAAGGAGTACATCAATAAAAAGTTATCTTGTTGAAATGGTTTCTTTGTCATTATCAAACTTATTGTCGTAGGGTGATGAAATCTTCAACGATTACTCGTATTGTGACAACAAAAAAATGTTTCAAATCAGCTCACTTTGTGCCAAAAGCTCATTAACCATTTGCCAATACTGGATCGATTCGAAAACTCGATGAGTTACGTTTTTGCGATAGATGATTCTCATTAGTGTGTTTGTGCAACGTTAGATGTTTTCTCTAAATCAGGAATTAAATTGAAGTGCAACATCAAGAGTAAACATATTTGTTTCGTAAGAAAAATCGGCATTCATACTTCTACAAAAACGTTTTGAAATGTAAGTCAACCAAAAGTGATTCTGCATATTGCCAAACCTACATAATTCATGGCACGTGATGGTAGTGGCTGGCATAATATTAGATAAGACGAATGTAACCACTAACCCACAACAGCATAAATCTATGATTCATTAACCGCTAAAAACTCTTCTAAAATCTTGTTATCACAATAGTTGAGCTTCCGTCAACAATACGACGAACTACAACACAATGAAAATGAGTTTTGATAACGTCGCTCTTTTGTACGCTTTAACTACAAGACAAAGAAAACCCTCACAAATCTAAATATTTGCTATTTTCTATTTATTTCTTCATACATGTATTACATATTTTTTGTAACAAATTTGTCAACAAAAACTTCGTTTTTAGGAAACGAAGAGGCTTCCGAATTTCACAGGAGACATCACCATCACCACATGTTGTCTGTATGCTTATCTGTGATTTATAGGCATCAACACGGCTGTCATGTACCTTTTTTCATGTTACATAATGACTCGTTTGCCTGCTATAAAATATCTAAAAAAACCTCTTCAAAAAAGTTCAGGTAAATTAGAGTGACGCATGACGGTGAAAAGTAAACACCAACTTATGTCTCCTATTTATGCCCTAGTAATTTCCTGCAAACAAAATTACAAATTTCCGTAATATTTGGCACAAAAAAATCTTTTTAGTGGCCACTCTACTTCCCAAAATTCATCCTGCGCTCTTTTAATTTCGTCTACAAAAAAATTCTGAAAACTACTTCTCTGCTTGAATTCAAAAAATCAAGTTTTTTTAGTCTACTATTTCTACGTTCACGATGTGACGAAAACATTCAGACTCTAACATGTCACAATTATCATCGCAATATAGACTAAGTAGAAAGAAAATGAAGTGGTCTCATCGCCACCACTAGTTCTTGCTATAGTACCCTGTTATGTCACACTTTGAAACTGCATCTACCCTTCCACCACACACCTTCATAATTCTTGTTTTCTAAATTGTCATTATCTATTTTTTTGTTTTATCACAACCATCGCAGATCACGCTCAGTTCAAAGCGCTCAGATGCATTAACACCATGAACGAAAATTGAAAAATTAGCAAAAACAAGTAAAACACTTATCAAGATTTTGCGTGCTTCCTTTACATCACAGCTCTGCTAAACATTGATTAAAAAATATAATAAAAAATATAAAAAGTTACGAGTCTTTTTTAACAAAAAAGGCCACTTATTTGTGGCCGACGGTTGTTGAACGATAAAATATGTTAATACTTCTGGCGTCATGTTCCTTAATAAATGCATTACCCCATGTTTTTGCAAGGTGCAATACACCTCCAAGATATATTAATGTGTGTACGCCTGATAATCATATGCATTTCGAGCAGTGCACATTTTTTTCCTCCATGATCTTGGTATGTCCCTTACTTTTGAAAACTGGTGTCTGCCAGCGAGTCGTTTATTGACGTGTCCTTTTGTTTGTGTTTACTCATAACTGGCTACACACACAACAATTTTACCTGTTACGTAAAGCTATTATCATGCTGTGATAAAACTGAGCGGTAGAGTTTTGCTTCAAAAAGATTTATTGAAGGTGGAAAGTCTATAATAGGTTGATACACATTGGTAGGTAACACATTTTGCGAAGGCAAACTCCGCAAGGCACAAAGTGGTGGAGGGTGGTGTTCAGGTTTTCATACTGTTGATTGGACCTCATTCTATAATTATACGATTGAGAGACCTTTTAACGGCGGGGTGGGAAGAGCAACGTCAAACTTGATTGAAATTTGGAGGGATTCCTCGTTTGGTATCTTCATCGACCAGATCAATGTTTAAAGAGTAATCACTAAAATTGTCAGTATAAAAGGTTTCTGGGTCGGATTGTGACAGTCACACTTGACTCAAAACCACGATCAATTAACCATCTAGCCTCATACCAGCTCTGAATTTCAGTGAAACACTTTTGTGTTAATCGGAACTTGAAATGAAGCTTAACAACGCTACGGTGAGTTACTTTTTATCGGTTTTATCATCTATTTTTAAAACTTTTCCAACTATGCTACTATGTTTGTCTTCAGTGCTGTATCATCGCTTTGACTTTGTGCGTTGGAGTACTTCCTGGAGTACTTTCCGGTGGACATGGAGTCGTTGACGATGAAATTTGGCACCACGTTACCAAAGTTCTCAGCGAGCATGAAGGTCGCGGAAAAGTCTTGTTGAGCCATCCGGAACCTGCTCATTTGGTAGATGCGTATACGAAAGTCTACCATCATGAGCCTCATTATGAAGACTATCATCACTACTCTCATGGAGATGATCACCATTACCGCTTGAACTTCCACGAACCAAGTCACTACCATGGGCCTGCTCCTGTTCCTCTACCTGTTGCCGTACGAGTTCCAGTTCCGATTGTCAGATTCGGACCCCCTCCTCCACATCGTCACTCTCATTATCACCACTACAAGAAATAATTGCGAGTGCAGTCAAAGTGATTGGAAGTGAAAATTGTGCTTGTGTGTGAGGGTTTCATAATGTGAGCAATGTTTAGGAATGGCTTGATAACAATTATGTGTATACTTTAAGTTATTGCTTCGTGGGGTTGTCTTTATGATTTTTACAATAAAAGTGCCATCAAAGGTTCCTCAGAAATATTTCCTTTTTTTCTTAAATATCTGATTTCTTCGCCACTTCGCATACAATCTCTGTTACGACATTATTGGCTTCGTAGAGAACCTAAGTCCAAAAAAGTATGAACAGTCTGTTAATTTTCAGTCTTCTATAGAAACTTGGGGTTTATAATGGCGGTTTGTAATCATTATTAGTCTAAGTAGAAACCTTTGGCTCATGTAAAAGTCTTTGGAGATCAGAAAACCCTTGCTAAAGACTACCATGATACCTCATATACGAGAATTCACCAAGGAAGATTACCTGCTATTTCTAGGATGTATTCTGCTCCCTCCAGTCGCTATTTGGTATGCTTTTGGCTGCTGCGGTGATGTATGGTTTAATATAATCCTTTGCATTTTCGGATTCATCCCCGGCGTGTGCCACGCATTTTACGTAATCGCCAAACGGTACGATGAGTTGGTTGTGACGCGAGCATTACGTCAATACGATGTCCAATCCTTGGTAGACGTCGCCCTGCAGACCGACCTAAAACTGAAAACCAAGTAATTCCCAATGGCAGTCTCTAGTATGCAGAATAAATTGCTTGCTCAGAGTTTCAAGTGGGAAATAGGGTCGATGTCTGATTTATTTCATTTCATTACTACTACAATAAATCTTGATGAGTAAAATGCAAGAATGTTTACGTGTTTAAAATCACAAAATTGGAGGAGCTAATTTTTGTCTATAATAGTACTTCTATAATGTAATAATTGGCAACTTTTTTGTAAAAAAATACACGTGTATATGGTAATAGGTTAGCGTATGTGGAATGTATGCACGCGCAGAGGCTTTATCAGGTTGGCCAATTAATTCGTTTTGTCTTAACGGCCATAACCACCGCCACCACCACCGCCGCCGCTGTAACCGCCACCGCCTCCACCTCCAGAACTACTAGTGAAACTGCCCACCTGTTAATTTCAAACACATGTAAAAGTACAGTACAGCCACCGAGTCTTGAGGCCACAAACGACATAAAATAATGTGAAATACCAAGTTTGCACGTCTGGGTGAATCTAATTGAGCTCCTCCTCCTCCGCTTGGTGCACCATAACCAGAGGAAGGCGGTGCTGGAGCACCATACTGCCCGCCCCCTCCTCCTCCTCCACTGTAAGACCCGCCACCTCCACCTTGTTGACTTAAAACTTGAGCTACTTGTGCAAGCAAAGCTTCGTCAACAATGCCAGAACTAGATGGACCCTCAGAAAACTGGGCAGGTTGGAAACTACTTCCACCGCCGCCCCCACCTGGAATACAATTAAAACAGTCTGTTAGTCAAACTGTCTTGACTACTTGTAAACACCCCATTCATTTGGAATAAAGATGCAAATACAAAAATACAAATACCTGGGGCTCCATAACCTCCTCCCGCGCTACCTCCTCCTCCAACCCCAAAACCACCACCGCCACCAAACCCTCCTGCGATTCCTGCGCTTGCTATGCCCGCCACACCAATGACTAGCGCGGTAACAATCTTTAGTAAACGAACAAAACAATAAAATCTCCGATTCCGAAACTAAAAGAAATAATAAATATAAACTTACAAATCTTTTCATGTTTTCAACGATTGCGTTCACTTTCTGGTGAAGACGATTCCCAAATTGACAATCACCTTATGTGGCCAAGGTGCCTTTTATATAATCCGAATCCCATGGGTAAGTCCATCTGAAACTATCTTATTTGCTGTAACACATATAATAGTCCTAATCATGCATCTGCTTTAAGTTAAATGTTATGTTAAGCTACAATTTTTACATTCTATACTGTACAATACCTATGTACAGCTCTTATTCTCAATTTCATACATGTAAAAGAACATATTCTTTTTTTAAATCTCAACTAGCCTGTCAAAAAAATCATGAGAATTTTATAAAATGATTTTGCCACAAAAGCTGCATCTTTAATTTTTTTAACACGAAATATGCATCTGTCTTCAACTCTTCAGCCTATTTGAATTAGGTTATTTATTACCTTCTGCAAGTGGTAATGAAGGGCCCACGCACAAAAAAAAGTCAAGCATACAACAAAGCAAGAAAAAAGTTTATACAAATTATGTTTGCATTAGAGTCT
>VICI01002588.1:0-15998 GCA_019593645.1 Akabosia matsudoensis
TTCTTATCCATATGCGATGTTTTGCATAATGTGTGTGCTACGATTTGCCTAAAAAAGATAGAGAAAATGACAAGAGACGGAGTATAAATTCTGGAGAAGCTTTTAAATGCTTTTCTGCTCTCTGAGAAGACTAATGAGTTTTTCCACTGAGGTTTATGCTTTCTGGTTAGTTAGCAACAGAGTAGTAGTTTGTACCTATGTATAATTTTATCTCTGCCAGAGTTACAGTTAGAGCCCATCTTGCTCCTCATAAAATACACATTTTAGACCCTTTTTGTGATATAATCACTTTTTCATATTCATTACAGGTTGGCGTTTCTTGCCACAGTCAGTGAAGAGCAGGAGAGGACGGAGGACAAAGTGGATCGCCTCGTATCTCTGGCTCTTTGGAGCTGGTGAGCGATATCAAAACGTACGTGTCGCTGGAAGCTTGCATTTTAATCGACTTTGACTACACGGCCACGCTAGTAGAGCACTCACGTAAGCAGAAAAACATATTAAACGTGTTTTTATTAGAATGGAGAAAATGGGAATTGAAAGAAGACAACGATGGTGGTGGATGTGAGCTTGGAAGGATGTGAGAGGAAACTGGAGGAGGTAGGTGAGTTGTGTGTGTGTGTGTGCGTGTGTACTGAACAGATAGATCTGTAAGTCGATGTTTTTCTGGAGAGTTTGTCATTTTAAGGCGTGTGCATGTCTTGTCATAAGGTTTGTACCGTATCTCAAGCCTTTCCACTACCATACACTTGTCTTTCCAGTGTACAATCAGCCACCTGTCGTCATTGCGCTGGATTTTTCTTAGGACGCAAGTGAACAATAAGACGCTTTCCTTAGAGAATGAACATGGGTGGTGTGATGGTAAGAGAACCGGATCAAGTGATACGGTGGTGGTCCAACGTAAAGCTCCAGAGTAAGTGTTATGCTGTAGTGGCTTTTAAGGACAATGAATTGAGATTTTAGTTGGAAAGATTGCAGAGAGGTGTATGTTTTCTACAAGTACTGTATAATATGTGCCCAGGCTAGATATAGTGTATCAAGGCTTGAGGCTTGGCTGTTGAATCTCAAGTCGGATTAATTTTCATCAAGAGAGTTCCAGAGGAGAAAACGAGATGATCTGGGTAGCAGAAAATTCTTGTTTGAATATAAGCCGTGTCTGGATTTCGAGGATTCTCAGAGAAAGAAAGAAAATTGATAAAGACATCAGCATCACAGTCGGCATGTGTGGTTTAAAGTACACGACAAGAGCAAAGCCAGGGCCGCAAGAATCACACCAAGTTTCAATTACGGGAAAAGAGAGCGAGAAATGAAGCGGAGAAGGGGATTGAAAAAGGCAATAATAGAATGATATGAAAATGTCGAGATTTCTGGCCGGCCTGAATCGTTGCTCAACCTTTGATTTTAATTTTCGAGGTGAGCAAAGTTTCAGGTGTGTCAGCGATCTCGAGCAAATCAACTTTCACCGCAAAGACTCGAGAAAAGACTAGTCCCCTGCAGAATGCTGGATCGTTGTGTTGCTGCGTGTGAAATTTCACCACACCAAACAACCACATTGTACACTCGGGAAAGGAAAACGAACAAGAAAAAACATCCGGGAACGACGGCCTTTCCGCACTCTTGACAATAATTCTGGACTTTTTGAGGTCGCGAACATTTCAGATGCTCAGAAGATTTTCTGTAGAAGAGTTTTCCTCGCATTTCTCCATCTTTCTAGCTTCATTTTATTCTGGAGAGACGACAATCGAAAACGTTTCTGCCCGTGGTAGAAGTAGTTGTGGAAGGAGAAGTGGTAAGATTATTGCTCCAAGGGACGAACTTAAGCAAGCATGGGGGAGTATCTGTGAAAATGTAAATATACAATAGACATACAATTCATTGATAACGGAGATGCGAAAGATAGCTCTTGTGTCTATTTACATGAAAATCTACAAACCTCCCAAGCACAAGAAGCCTCTCATTCAAAGACGAAAATGAAACGGAGAGATCGTCGGCTTGTCGACTTTTTCTCTCCTTTTTCTTGGATTCCCTGATGGTCGTCTTTTCCTTCTAATGGAAACCAGTAAAGTGTCCTCGGGCAAGTTCTCTTCCCCCTTGGAAGACGTAAGAGAAGTTTTAGTTGTGTAGGGAATGGCAAACTGTTATTACAAAAAAGAAATATTAGGTATGCACATAGAGTTGGTAAAATCGGTCGACTGTTTGTCTTTCTTCATTCGCATACCACCAGAAGCAGTACTACAATTCTATCAGGAACAAAAATCTTAGCTGAAAAATCAAAATGAAGATTAGAGCGAAAAATAAGATATTTTTTCGGGTAAAATGAGAATCGAAAGCAGTGACGCTTATGTATCTGGAATCTGGAAGCAATGCTTGGAGCATCGTCAACAGCGAATTGCGTCCCTGTCCCTGATGTTACAATAACCGCAGCGTTTTGTGCTACTGTAACCCTAGCCATGTGAAAGGAAAAGAATGTTTACTTGAAGGAAAAAAGTTGTCACCTGTAGCGATATACGCTTAACATGCAATATGCACCGGGAGGAGGAACATTTTTCATAACGCTAAAGAATTGGCCTTTCCCAAATTATATGCTGTATGAATTGGATGGATATTTTTGGTAATATTTTGATACAAAAGACTTTTATCTGGCGCCTGATACTTGCTTTAACCTAAGTAATAAACCTTTATGGGAGGTGAGCAAAGTTTCAGGTGTGTAGATTGAGTTTGAAAAGCAGCACTACCAAAAAATATACTGTTCATACTCTTGACCGCAACATATTTGGCCTGAGAGATGGAGAGGATCGTGGTCACTGCACTGTAGACCGTGAACGAAAAATCGTCGTGATGATGATCGTCATGTCCTATTATTGTCGTCGTTTCTTCTCCTAATCATCCTTCTTCTCACAAGATCATGATCATTACTCATTATCATCGAGAAAAGGAAAGAAAAGAAGACTAGAAAGAAGAGAACACACTGTATACCATACTTATTCTGCAACCACTGGCGAGCTACTATTAAAAAGACAACGTCCTTTTCAATCATTCTCATCATTTTGAGCCAGCCTCTGACTGCCCAGTTCTGATTGTGAGTCGTCACAGTGGGATTCCAATTAGTAAGTGAACAAAAACAAAATACAACACAAGGATGCTTTCTAAGGTACTAGTTCTCTTATACCAGCTATATATTATCGGAACAGAATATATCGAGTCTGTTGTTAAATACGCATTTTTGCTTGTTTCAAAAACACACTTGAGCGTTTGTCTAGTGACATTACATGTAATCAAGTTAGTTAGTAGATAGGTAAATGTTTGTTCGTGTTCAATGAAGCTGTTCTAATTAATGGTCTAGCATTTTTTGGAATTGCTTATTCCGATGAAGTTGAAGTGCGGTTCGACCTACGCGAAAAATGCTATGCATTTCCACTTCACACAAATGCCCATGTGTGTAGTCTAGAGAGCCACAAAAACGTAAGAAAAAAAAAAACAGGTAAGCAAGCTGCCACATATTAGCCCAACTGAATTTTGGTTCCTTGGCGCTCGTCATCAGGATGATGATGATTCACACTAATTACCGGTCTGCAATAGTAATGTCAGTATTTGCGTTGGACGAGATGAGATTACACAGGCATAAAATGAATGTGACTTTTGTAAGCATTCCTACTTTTCACGCGTGTAGAAAATAAGTGTACAAAGTATAATAAGAAAAATATATGTTTACGTGTGTTAGGTTTTCCCCGTCTCTGTTGCGATGATTGAGTTTTACTACAGTAAAATGTGTGACAAACAGGGGAACGTAAAATGTAATTTGTAATGTTGCTGAGCATTACGCTATGTCTCTTTCTCTACTAGTTTGAATGATCATGATCTAGATGACGATGAGTGACTTTGAGTGATGATGCGTAAACAGTCCGACATCCTTGGATTAAAGTTGCTAGTGGATACACAGGAGATAACCCCAAAGATGGGGCCAACAGCGCCACACTAGAATCATTCCAAAACGGGGAACTGTTTCAACTCAATGGAAATGGAAAGTCGAGACAGAAAGAGAGAGAGAGAGACAGAGACAGAGAGATGTGTCTATCAGGATGGAGTTGAATCTGCCGGATTTTAGTATAGGGAAATGCGGAAGTGATAAAATTGGGAAGTTTTTTTTACGAAATTTTACCAGTCATGTTCCTGTTGCTATTACTCCACATGTACAAAAATCGTTTTCTTTCATCAGATTACCGTCGTGAAAAAGAAGGAAAAATTGATGTATGGCATGTATTGGTAATAGTGGAAAAATAGGAGGCTTGTTTTTTGGGTGGGGTTCCCCTTACCTACCAGCAACAGAAAGAGAGCATTTGCTGGAAAAAGGAAATGGAAAATAAATTACATTTACACAGAGTGAGGAACACTGCCTCCAACTATCGTATGGATGCAGTTACCGGTGATGTTGATGATGACGATAATGATGATGGGTGGTAGAGGCAGATACATGTTGGAAAAAAATTTAATACTCGGTATGAAGCTACCAAAAACGGACGAGGAATCCAGAGTGTTCTTCTTCATTTATCTTCAAATCCGTAGCTAAGTCTCCTCCAATATGGAGATGAAGTTTAGAATATTATTGAGTTTGTATTGACCAAAAAGGACATAAAGATGGAATCTAGGTATTTTCTCTGGATGTGCTCCATGGAGCTACGTATAAGGAGACACTCAAAAGTTGCCGTCTTTTGTTGAGAGATTATCCAAGGCTGCATGCAGACACGGGTACGTTGGATTGTTCATACTCTACGTTTCCATCGAGCTTTCAAGCAGTTGAAACATTCATGTGAGAAACGAAACAAGCGTATTTAATAGGTGATTCGATTTCCTTTTTGAGGCGTGAATGTCTCTTCCATGTAGTTTCGGAATGATGGGCTATAGACACACAGGTAGGTCGATACGGACTTAAGCAGTGGAACTGTTTTAGGTTTATATCTATGCAAATCGTTAATGTGGGAAAGAGCTCAATGCTATCTTTGAGCTATAACAGCACTTAGGCATATGAAACAAAACGACTAAGTTCAAAACATGCAAAACACATGTAAATTAGGATAGAAACGTTAAAGTGATGTGCGTAAAAAGCAGGATTACTAAGAGTAGAAATTATGAGTTTTGTTGTTCATCATTAGAGTTTTATCATGAAAGACACAATACAATGTACAAAACGTGACCATTTTGTAATGTAGAGGAATCGTGTCCACGGAAACGATAGGCCCAATTTTAAAAGATATGCTTTCTATGCTATTTTATGCTTGTGATGATTGGGAATAGCCGCTAAATAACATAGAGATAACAGAGAGTTGTATAAACCGCAAGCAATTTTAACAACCATTCCTTTGCTTTTATTGCCTTAGCAACTAAATAAAATGTAGGAATGAGTTGACTTCAAATTTGTTTGCGATTTGCTGGTGCTTGTAGGCATATATATAAGTCTGTTTGGTAGGTGTATTGTATACCCTTTCTTTATGATAAGTTTATAGACACTTTCGCAGAGCTGTGAGAAAACGAAGATTGAGATGAAGGATACTTTACAGCAAGATAAATATCCAGAGTTGCATTATCTATGTCATTGAAATACGCAACAAAGACGTAACTTCAACTTTTAAGAAGGATGACAGGAGCACAAAATTCGGATGATAAGCTTACGTTCATCGAGGATCCGAACTCAACGGTGTAAATGTGTTGTGCCCTAACCGTGCACCACAGAAACAATACGTATGCCATGAACATACGCAAAGAGTTGATGGTGTAGCGTAAGTTTGGAACCTTCAGCAATGAATTGCATCAACGTCAACATCATAGCTACGTTGAGTTCATTCTGAATTATTGCAATAAAGAATTCTCAACGTGAAAATTCACGGTATTGTTAGCCAGGCTAAAATTTGAAAAATGATGGCTGCCTTCTGCCTATAAAATTGAAACAAAACCATAACAGAGAACCAAGTTGTAAGCTGTAAAGGTGGCTAGTAACAAAGGATATTGGAAGGCAGTTAGTCGCTCGAGTGGCAGTAATTTCACAGCTTCAGCTTCCATTTCCCCGCCGTCATCACCCATTTTATAGCAACGGATATTGTTCATTTTCCACTAAAAAGTACAATACAAGTACCAATCGAGATAAAATAAAGGTTTTTCATCCATCCCACTCCTATGTAATTATCCGTTGAATATTTACTGTGCTTTCCAGCCCAAGAATATTACCTGATCATGTGGGGCTGCGGTTTAATGAAATGTGGCAGAAAGACGAAGAGTAGGAAAGAGATGGAAAAGCTTGTAATGAAAACAGGGAAACAACGGTTGTTAAGTATTTTCATTTTTTATCATCTCATATCTACCTACGGGGTGGGATAATGATGACATGTTTTAGTTAGGTAAACAATATCCACCTAAAAAGCGTGACTGTAGTCCTCCAATGTATACTCTTTGATGGTTTATCCACCCACTAGTCTATCAAGCTCGAAAATACTTAATACTTTGGTACAGAAACGTGGTTCATGATGATGACTGCTGATCATGTTTTGACGATTTTAGTAAGGTTTGAGCTGGAACGAACCGGCATCTGTCATGAGAATTCAATCAAGGAGTTATGCATGACGATGACGTACCCATAAAATAGTCTGACGTAAGATTCGAGATAAAAGCTTGTTGGCTCTAATGCCTTCCAGTACTCCCAAACTATCTATTTAAATGAATAGGAGTATTTGTCTGCTATCCATTGTGTTTTTTCAGCAAGGTGCTGAGTGCTGATGATGATTGTGATGATTACGTTTCCTGTGTTTAACAAGAATTCACCGTCCTAAAATCATGTTCCTACATGGACAGGTAATGATGCTACATTGTTTTCTGAAGTATGGAATGCATAACAAACAAATTTTGGAATGACAGCAACAACAGAGGGAAATGACGATGAAATGAATTACTGTAAAAACGTATCCGGTTGCATAGATCGGCCTAGGCGAAAGGTGTTTTTTGATGGAATATTGAATGGGAAAAATGAACAGCTTGCGATTTGAATTTGCAAATGCTCGTTTTGAAATGAGCAAATGTGTCATAACGAGGCTGATAAATGATGTTCAACGGGTTTGTGTACAATTTTGATGAATTTTTTTTAAAGAATTGACACCAAAGCTCATTTATTTTCGAGGACTAGCATATGTATATAAATACAATAGCATGAAATCACTCGTAATGACTAATTACCACTTTTTGTTGATTACAATGAACTAAGAATACAAACAAATATACTTACAAACTTTTAATTTGCAAGCGCCATATACACCTTCTGAATGCTGAGTACTTTTCTGAAAATACAACCTGTGATCAGTATGATGTTTTTAGCCACTACTCTTCTGGCCAAAAACAACACCTCTCTAATCCCATGTTTTATTTTATATCATTGGAAGGAAGTGCCCATCCTATGTAACTATTTTCCGTATGTTTCTCCATAGCCGAAAGTATAATGTTGTAGTTTAGAAATAGAAGGATTATTAGTTACAGTATTCATACACATCATTCCTTCATTAGTAATTAAACTACCATTAACTTTATGGAAAACACAAAGACAGTAGCTGGAGAATTTGATCATTGTCATGATATTGAGAACCCACATGGTACAAATTCAACGAATATTTCGCTCACGTTTGAGAGTCTTTTAGAAAGCAGGAAATTTTGTTTTATCCCTTTTAATACCTATTAATATTAATATTTATTACATTTCATTGCCGTCTATTCACAAGAATAATCCCATCATGAGAGGAACAGTTGAATCTTGGATCGTTTATACCTTTCAGTGTTTCCAAATCAATAACTAGAGCATACAGTCTCCTGGTGCGTGGGGAAAACATTTCTAATTTTCTAACTACCGCTTGTTGGAAATTTTACCATACATTCACATAATTTATAATCTTATACACAATACCTCTTAAAATGATCACAATCCTATTCAAACATAGATTTGACATTGAGTACACAGCCGCTGAAATCGAATTAAGCCAGAATAGTTATTTCCCAAAAGATGGCAGTTTAGACTAGCATAACATCGCAGCGAACAAAGCTTCCATACACCATAGTGCGGTAGCACTATGTATTATGAAGATTTTGCAATAAACCAGTCAAGGTTTTCTAAGTATTCCCTTTTCAACAATCGTTCATTAGAGATTGATGAGACATGTACAATGGAAAACTTTGCTTAAGGTAGGTTGAAAGTGAAACTTGGGAATGAGCTGGATACACAATAGTTTAGAAAATACATAATACTCTGAAAAGAATTGGTTTGGAGGTTAGTTTTCAGATTTTTCTTTGGGTTTTATTGCTACTCTTGTTCCTTCTGTGGTTCGTAATGACTCCTAAGGAACAATAATTAAAAACTTACTGCTTTTCCATAAAATTTATATGAGCCGAAACAATTTCGCAATATCTTTGATAATTATCAGAACCGCGTCGAGCGGAACCACATCTCGAACTATGGCTTTATAAAAAACATGTACAAAACGAGAAAAAGCAACAATTATTGGAATACTAATAACAGAGAGAAAAAAATAATCTGGCGATATTATGTCGGAATAATAATAAACTGTTGTAATAAGGAAAGTAAGGGAAGATGAGGAGAATAGGAAAACTTTTTCTTCTGATTTGACTCGTAAGCTCAGAAAGAGGATAAAAAGTTAAAGCAAATCCAGACGGCTTTAGCGTGGTAGACGAACCACCAACAGTGGAGTAAAAGTAATAATCATAATAATACTTTTTAGTTTTGTGCAAAGAATAAGTCGGAGAATTCAGCTTTCTCTGTTTGCCGTATAGCTGAAAGAAAGTAAGACGAGCAAGTAGCTAAGCTGAAAGGGAATAACTGTTGTTGGAGGGAGGTGGTATAAGGGAAAAATGATGATTATGCAGGAACTTTCTTTCTCGTGAAGAGAAATAGCTTGAAGAAGTTATATGGCTTTGGGAACCAAACGAAAATACATAATGAATATGCATGCCATTAAAGTCTCCTTCTATAACGGATATACATATACTCACAAAAAGCGAGTGAAAAAAGCAACAGTAGAATTTATGCATTTTCTTGACAAAACGATAAAAATAGGTATATGAATGTAAATAGGATGAGACTATAAATATGTCTTATATCTGTTGGGCGAACTCTACACGATGGAATTGGGATGAAGAAAATAAGGCCAGTTTGTTCTCTTTCCTTTGGTGACTACAAGTTAAATACACTACTTGTTATGCGTCTATAGGGTAGGCCTACAACCCGGCAAAAGAGCTGCTCATGATTCTGTTGATGCTGATGTTGGAGCTGTAATAATAAAAGGCTTTTCTTTTCGACATGGAAAATCAGCAGGACTCTCTTTCTCTGCATGTGAACATTTGCGCTGTGTGTGAGTGCTGCTATAGGACAAAAGATGGGCTCTGAAAATCATTAATTTCGGGCAAATCCACGGAATTGGAATTTATATGAGAATCCCAAGAGTGCAAGTGTTCAAACTGACTACACTACACTGTGAGACAACAGACAGACAAAGAAGAGAAAGCAAGTCAAAACCAGACTGAACGAAGGGATATAAAGAGAAAGCTGCGTATAGGGCTGTTTGTACCATGATATGTTCGTTTCTTACTTTTAAAGGATGTGAAAATAAGAACAACAACAGAATATATAGTGGACGACGAGAGTAGTACGCACGTACAAGGAACAATTTTTATACATAAAATCACAATAAGTTTTACTTATACGTAGCAATACGAAGAGGAAGAGTAAGTAAACTGGTCGTCTCCCTTTTTCTGCCAATATTGCTTATTGTGTACAATATATATGCTTTTTATGGAAGGTTTCTTAGTGGGTATGTCATGGCGGTGATAGGAGAAAGTGAATGGTGCAAAACTGTAGATGGCAAATGGAGAGAGAAAATAGGGAAGAGGACAATGCTAAAAAAAAGCAACAGAATGGAAAAGTACTCGGGATGCTCTACTAGTGCAGTACTACTTTTATCCAAGACTCTTACTTCAAAACTTCAACGGGAGAAAGTGAAGACTCTATGTTGAAGTCGCTAAGCCATATTATTGTATAAGCAGAAGAAAAGGGGAAATCTTTAAGAAAAGCGTAAAGATGCACGTTTTATTTAGCCAGAGTTGCGAGGAAATAAGCTTTATGTGTATTATTATTATTATAAAATATGTAATGCAATATATATTGTGTGTATGTGACTTTTCTTTACTTCCGCTTTTTTCTTTTCGTATAAGGTAGTCTTTTCTTCTTCTATTATTCTAATGCTCCTACTGCTTTCATTGAATGTATTCTCCTTTCTTATTCAACTTGTAAATCTCGAATTAGGAACAGGTCTGGAATACAAATGCCGAGAAAATAAAGGAAACTGGAAGCAATGATGAAATTTTTTCTAATGCAAAATCCTCGCTGTGTGGATGAATTCGTATAAGAAAAAAAGACATACACGGGCAGTACACTCGAAGACCAATAGGAATTCACGGAATTATAGGTAATCGAAACGGAAATTCAGCAGCAAATACTTTAAACGCATGAAATGTCTTGATCATTTGCTTATCTTTAAGCCTCTCATGTGTCAGTTTCGAAAATCTGTAATCGCACAATCAATAATTTTACCGGAAATTGTTGTTCCAATAAAATATTTACAAAAGCTGACATTTAGAGAAGTTTTGATCTCTCCCAAGTGAATGTAATTTTGTCATTTCTCTTTTAGCATTTTAATTGGACTCAGTTTGTGTATAAATTCTAGGGATGACTAAATAGATTTTCAGGGATTTCAAGAAATAAATGCATAAACCTGTAAAAGAGCAACCTTTAGGACCCCAAGTTATCTACATGTGTTTTTTAAAGTTTCATGTTCATCCTTTCGTTGAGCCTGGGAGCTAGATCAAATTGTTATTAGTTTACAGATCTCCTTTATACCTTTGCTGAAGGCTTCCTTGAAATTCCCTCTACATTCCAATATCCACACACACAAGCAAACTTATTTGAATTACACTAAACCCAGGCAATTTGATGAAGCAAGAGTCGTAAGACTTAAACATCAAGGCCGTCATCAGTCTTATAAGCATGGAGTGAAAGATCCAACAGTTTACATTTAACATCCTTTCTAACAAAATTACTTGTATGCACGAGGAAAAATTGGAGAGAGAAAAAAATTGTTATTTCTGTCTACTAAAACTCGTTATTATGTGGTAGAGAAGGTACGATACCTTATATCAGCGATACTATGTTGATATGTCATGCTGTTGCTTCTAAAGTTATGTTCCATTACATTACTATTTCTCTGACAAAATATACTTTTATTATTAAACAAGCACGTCAAACATACAGGCTCCTGGTTGGATTCAGTTGGGCTGACACTGTTCCTAATATGGATAATAAATCTCTAACCCTTTCGGGGGATCATGTCTCATTTTGACTGCGACTATTTCACTGAGACTCTCTACCCCGCTTCATTTTCTCGCTTGTTCGCAATATTGAGCATGTAATAAACCTCGAAAGCTTTCTAGCACACCTTCTCATCTCACAGCGATTCCTAACGGCGACTCCTTGTATATATTTTTGAGATTGAATTAAAGTGAGAAATGAGTTGAACATATTAGACGAAAACCTAATCTTGCTCTCTCTCCGTCGCAGTAATAACATCATCTCACAACTCAGGAAAAGCTTGCCCTTTCTGCCTGTATCATTATTATTAGTGCTATATTCATGCATTCACAATTTACCCCCTAACAAGGTGAAACTATATGGTAAAAAAAATTGTTGACACCTGTTGTTAACCTCGCATAGAACTTCTAAATTATACTTGTGGTGGTGTTACCCATGCAAGTTCCTAGCAAAAAAAGGGATGTAAAACTTCATACCAATATTGGTCCCACCTCCACCGCCAACACGGTATTCTGCACGTCCAACATTTATTTCCGAACATAGTCTATCACGTCAAGAAGATGGTCATGTCATCCCTCCCCCTTGTGACCTTATAAGGTAGCTAATTTATTTGTTAAAGAAGTCCCCAGAACAATACCATCATTTAGGTACCTCATATGACACAGGCTTTGTATTTCAAACCAAACTGTAGACGTCTCTGTAGACTGGAGTTCAGTTCTAACTAAAATTATGAGGAGTGTCAGATTATGTCATTGGATACGGATCTGCTTCAGTAGCAAAGGAATGCCCTTGTTTTTGTAATTATTTTCCCCTGCTCTCAGGTACGAGATGACTGCAAAAGTTAATCATTACGCGTAGTAAAAATAATTGCTTTGGGTTAATGATCATGAAAGTGATTATAATGATTGTCATGAGTTTTAACATATCGGCTGAGCTTTGTGGCATGCATAATGCGCACAAGCAAACTACGAATGCTTCAAATCGAAGCTCATTGAAAATTGCTTAGTAAGATGAGTGCTCTCGTTGTTTACTTGTTCTGTGAATATAAAAATAATGTCGAATGTCGACCTATGTATGTATTTTAGTTATATGCGAGGATTTTTAAAAAACAAAAACCTCCCTAGTGTGAGAACAACTACGTACAATGTAATTTATTCGATGCATTAATTGCTTTTCCTATTATGACATCCGTTATTATTATTGCTGCTGTTGAAAGAATTAAAAATTCAATAGGCAAAGTCAGTACTAATAGAAGCCAAGAAACAAACTCTACAGATTTACTGGGCAAAGCACAGGCTGATGAGTTTTACTGTGACATTATGTTATATGGCAGAAAATTACTCAGGAAGAGAGTTATAAACCAAGTGGGCTCGTCATTTTGTTGTTGGTGAAGACACAAAATCAAATATTACTGCGTTACTAAGCAATATACGAAAATGGAAACAAGAGTTACAACTTGTTACTCTGTTGCTGTTGCCAGGTTTCTATTTAGATTGAGTCTGGTGGACGGATTAGTGCAGAAGTAATGATTTTTCTCTATTCTCTAGTAATATTGTGTGGCAACTACACACTGTCTATGAAAAACAATATAATGGAGTTTGGTTGTAGCAGTAATAGCAGTGAAATGGCAGTAATGTAATTACATTATGATTATTTCGAACAACTCACACCCCTGCATAGAAACATAGTGACTTTCCATAACCAAGCATTTTTTACAGTATGTAGGTAGGTGTCGGTTGGTTGGTAGCAGTTTCGTGTGTCATTTGATCAACTGTGTCATTCAAAGTGCACGTACACTGTTCAGTTCTCTTACAAACAAATATTCAAATGCAAAATACCTACCTTTTGCTTAATGTTTAATTGGACATTTGGGATGAAATGTTAGAATAGGAAAAATTGGCGCGTGGAGTTGGATTGTGAGTAATAGCTAGCGGATGTCATTGGCCTTTATGTTTCTGGGCTTATTATTTTTATTTGTTACTATATCTTGGATAATTTTCGATAATAGGAAATGCGAACTATGAGGAGTCGTGTCGTGTCTGTAGGCAATTAGAGTCGAGAGGGATCCGCGATTGGAGACATTACTTAACATTAATGTTATGTTCTAGAAGGTTGGTAAGATACATGTACGTAATGACGGAGAAAATTGTTTTGCATTTTTACTTCCAGCGTCTTTTGAGACGAAATTAGTTTGTGGTAACACAGACAATCCTATTGCGCATATCCCACAAACACACCTTATCTTATTGGGCACAAAATACACTAAAAATTGATTTAGATTAAAAGAAACATGTATTGATATTGACCAGCGGAAGCTCTCCGAAACGAAAGTCATCTTTTAATCAACCAGAAATGCAGCGGTATGCATGAATTATATCCATATTTTTTGTTGTATGTGTATACATTGCTCTTACATTTCATTTTGGGCAATTTTCATTTCAAATTTCATTAAAAGCTGTCGGTTTATTTGTCAAGAAACGAATGCTGGCGGAGACCCCGGGGCCCATACAAAAGATATAATAATGAAACCATGTACACGTTTTTGCCATTTTAGGAATTAACCACGATTGTTATTAAAATTATCACGACTGTATCATCTTCATTCTCATGTCAGTAAATCCACGATTGAAGTACTGCACAAGGATTGCAACTAGCAGAACATAATAGCAGCTTAGAATCTAAATACCACTCGTACTCGGCGGTACAAAATATAGCATTGCGTTGCTTGCATTGATTGCAGCCATATTTGGAAGTGAGGAAAAGATTCAAGTCCATAATGAATGAGCTTTGAATTTGAACAGATTAAAAAATTAAATTAATGCGGACCATTGAACATACAACTTTTCTACGATCCATCAGGGAAACGGCGATAGATACATAATATATGTTGTAAGTAGCCACAAGTTTTGAAACATTGATTTCAAAGCAATGGTCCAAAGCCAAAGAGAATTCTACCATGAGCACTGAGCATGTAATGATATCTGGCAAAAGATCTTCAAGTGGCAAAGCCTCGAAAATCATCTCTCTTTCGCCCGTAACCAACTGCCCAGCAAATGAAATGAAACACTTTGTAAGGATAAAAGAAGAGGAACATTGAATTTGACTCGGTGAAGTAAAGTTAAACTACTTATTTTTCACTTGAAAAATAAATGGATGGGGCTTGTTTCTATGCTTGAAGCTAGTATTTGTTTGTGCAATTCTCTAGATACCGTTTAAATGCTTCTACTACCAGACAAGAACACGGACTGGAGCCACTAGTCCGTCTAAAAAAGCCTACGCCTATTCAAGTTCTAAAAAAAGACGGTCCAGTGTACAACTAGAAAATATTTTCTGCTCTGGGAAAATCTCACATAAAAACATTTAACTACACACGGTGCACACATCCATCTATTTTTTACGTTTTTTGTAAAGACAAGGCGCACAGGAACAGTGCAGCGAAAGTACAACCGCATTCTACTCATACTTCTTTTTGAAAAGTTGAAAAGAGCAATGTGCAGGATTTTAGAGAGAAATGAGAGACATTGATGGTGATGTAGACAACAAGATTGAAAACAAGCGGAAAAAAGTAAGAGAATAGGTGGGAGACCAGCGCCGTTGTCGGCGTCATCAAGATTCCTGCCATCATCATAGTGTCTTAGCTGCTTTCTCCCTGTGAGTCTTGTACAGCTTTTTTTTGTCCTTTAGCTCATCTTCAAGTCTGTCAGGCGAACATGCAGGCTTACATTCCATAAAAAGCCACATGCCATTGCTCACTCAGCGAGGAGACAAAGATATTGGCTGAAAACCCGAGGATGATGAACAAAACGAAAACATAAGGAATGAAATAACATTGCAACAGTAGATTCGGAAATCGAATAATCTATTTGGCATGTAGGAAAGTTTATGGGTTCTGTGCCCTTTTTCGGTAATGGTCATAGCAACATTTTGAAAAGTCGTACATAGAAAGATGAAACAGCGAAATAACTGAACCAGCTTACCAAGTTATCGGAGTATTGCGAGCGCGTTGTTGTGGTGAAAAAGAGAAAGAAGTTTGCTTGGTTTGTGAATCGAGCGCGAGATGGTAGGCGCTGGATATTCCGCCACAATTCATGAGAAATAATGAAAACAAGGGAAGACTTCGAAGTTATTGGACCTTTGGAAAGTATGAATTCAACATATTTGGTGCTTTTTGAAATATTAGGGCTAAACAGATCGGGGTTGGTTGGGAGCTGAGCAATGAAAAGCTTCAAGCTCTACTTTGAATCAGAATGTCTGTGTATGAAGCATCATCAAGTGAGTAGAGGAGAAAGCTGCTTTATCGTTATCTTCAAAGACATGGATTTTTTAGAAGACAGGGCTACCAAGGTGCGATAGAGGGTTCTCGTTGAGTCTTTCACGGAAAAGGGCTAAGTGTGTTTTATTTTTCTGGTGACCGTTTTTCAGCTTAAAAAAAATTAATAATTGCCTATCGGAAAATTATTAGACTAGACAGGAAGGGGTCTCTGTCTCTATCATTTTGTTTGGGTATGAATTCGGTATTAACCGTGCTTTATAAGTATCGTTAGGTGCTATGCATCCACATGGAGAAAAGAAAACCAAAAATACAGTACTTACG
>VICI01002589.1:0-15993 GCA_019593645.1 Akabosia matsudoensis
AAAAAGGGCTAACAACGCACAAGAGTAAAGCACAAATTACTTTGCGTATATTTTTGCCATGTTTTTTATTATCCATAAAGCATGCTGTAGATATTTTCAATTACAGAATGACGTGTCAAGGTTTTGTATGTGACACCTCAACTGAAAATCGCGTAAACAGAAGAAAAAAAGAAGATTAATGTGGTTTTGGGTGTTGATCTTGATAGATGTATAGGAGAAAGCTGTCTTTTATAAATTACGCAGTGGTGCATGTAGAGCTGATCAAAACTGATGGAAATGATTCAATGATCTGGTTATTGCGTCATGTGCAAGTTGAGTGAAGATTTAATTATTAGTTTGACGGTTTCGTAAGTTATTTTTGAAGTAAAATGACGCAAATTGTAGTAATCATAATATCCTGACGACTTTCCCCTCAAGCATAAATATTACGAGATGTGTTATCCGAGCGTTTGTTTTCTCTTTATTTTTGTAGCATTGAAGTTACGCAAAATCCTAGAAGAATCCTTCCAAATTGTACCTTGAGAGCTGTAGATTTATTCTTGTATTCACAAAGAGAAAGCATCGCCATTTTACATCCGACAATGAAATCTCGGCAAGAACAAAGATTATGCTTTCTCTTCTTGGAACAATACTTTCCTTAGCTAAATTAGCATATTATTCTTATTTTTATGAATTTCCTCCTCTTCTCAACGGGAGAAAATCGCCAGAAAACTTTCTCCGGAGTAAAGCTCTATACAAATTTCGTCAAGCCACGTATCCCTTCCATTTTCGTAAGCCAAAAAAGAAAGGTATACGGGCAAAACTTTGTGCTCCGAATTTCCGATGAGCTTTTTTTCCTCCTTCAAAACGTCTTCTTTTTCTTCTTATTTCTTGTTCGTAAATATATTCTATTCAAAACCTGTACCTGTGTTGACGGCTCCCTTTCTACCAAAAACATTTCTCCATTTTAATTTATTACACCATTCCTTGGCTCTCAGTTTGAAGCCTACTAAATTCGTCTGAGATTTTTTCTCTCTCTACACATTCCTCTTAAATAATTTTCCAGGTGAAACTTGACACTTTGAATTGTTTTTCTCTCTTTTAATACTGGCCCTGTCCGTGAAAACCTTTCCAATAATGACTGCCTAATATCAGATTCGATGCCAATATTGTTTTACAGCCGCTCCTCACGAAGACTCTTATTCAAACAAACATTCCCAGGCACACGACCATCGTCGTCGTCTTTTTTTCTCAGGAAAAATAAATACGAGTGCATTTTTTATGATGAATATTCCTCCTGGATTTGAGAATGCGGAAGAGAAAACAAAAATCTAATGCGTGGAACGAGAGGTTACGTGAAAAATATTACACAAATGTTTATACTGGATTTTTTTGCTATTATAGCAGCAGAGGCTTGCGTGACAAGAGTAGTTTTTTTTTGCTCTCGGGTTACACATGACGATGGAGGGGGCATGGAGGGAACTAATAGTATTATGAGCGAAGCGTGCATGAATTCATCCATGTCAAGTGTGTATACACATGAGAGCCAGGAACATAACACAAATCATAAAAAATAAGAGTATTGCTAACGCGCAGTTGGATAACAACAATTCATTTGATTAGCTGTAATCAATGCAGTTTTACGAGAAATAACTTTTGTTGCTAGTTTGTGTAAGCTGAGATAGTCAAGAACGATAGTGTAGTGTATTCGGGCTATGAATTGGATCTAGTCACATTCGCTAATGAACTTGGTCATAGCTTGGGAGCAATTTATCATGTTTTCTGACCTGATGACAAATGTCGAGGCTTGTCCGTGGGTGAATCCTTACAAAAAAATAGACAATCAAAAATAACAAGGGAAAAATCTAGAATCGTTTTTTTTTTCTCAGCTTGCCCCGTAAACATTATGATTTCATATTGTACAGTATGGCGTATAAAACATCTCGACCATTTTTTTAAGGGTTCAACTTTACGAGCTTCAAAATGGTGATATGTTTATGAGAAACTCTGTAGTACAAGCGTGCAATAAAAATTCGTAGGTGGGTTTATTATCAATACGATATATGGAGGAAGTGAACACACTAAGGACGCCTTTTTCTCTCAAGTAGACACTTTCCTATTTAAAAGGTAGTTTTATATTTGAAGAGCGATGAAAATAAGCAAACAGCGGAGAAAGGTCTCGCGATTCTGTCTCGAAACTTGTTATGGATGGGTTTCATCTTTCTCTTCCACTAGGGAAACCTATTTCAACCAATTTTCTTTCTCTTTGGAAAACATATCTGTCTTGAGTGGGCAAAAAAAAGAAAGAAAGATGTAGGGTGGGACGTATTTCATACAAAACAGCAGAGCGAGCGACAAAAAATATATATTCATGTGAATGTTTGAACTTTTTTTCTCTTTGTTTCCATAGCCACTTCAACAGCTTTCTCCCAATAAGTAATCCAAGGGAAAAAAAGAATATAGATAGGCAAAAGTACTAAAAATAGATTTTCATCGACGACAATTTTTCACGCTTAGTTTTCTCCCTGAAACGACGCAGAGTTAAAAATGTAAGCCGCTATAATAGCTAATGCCTACGCTATTTTTTTTATAGAATNTTTTCATCGACGACAATTTTTCACGCTTAGTTTTCTCCCTGAAACGACGCAGAGTTAAAAATGTAAGCCGCTATAATAGCTAATGCCTACGCTATTTTTTTTATAGAATATCGATTAGAATCGATTTAAGGTAAAGTTAAGCTATAAAAAATCTATAAAAAAGTTTAGCTTACTTAAACAAGGAGAAATATACTACAAATATCAGTTCTTCATCAATTTTATCCTTTAAAATGTGCACTTAAATCTGTCAAGGATAGGTTTTCTCTCCATTTCCATGATCTATTTTTTCCTATAAAGTTCACTTTTTTAAGTTCTTTTCCTCCTCTTCATCAAAGGAAATTTATACTTTGTTTATTTTCTCCTTCGGAATCTTCACCGTGTCTCCCGTTTCGGCTGTAAACAGAAACGTCTGGCTCCGTACTTTTTCGTTTCTGGAGACGACTAGAAATAAAGATAATTTTTGCGAGACACTTTCCTAAAACCTTGTCAGTGCCAGAGAGACTAAGCGCCACCGTGGAAAGAGAGAAAAAAACTCAAACATGCTAGCGTAATCCTCAGCCAAGAAAAAAACTTGTTTTTTTATTCTCTATCCAGTATAACTTTTGCCTAACTTTCCCCATCAAGATATTTTGCTAGTGAGATGTGTACGCGGGGATATTCAGTCGATCGTTTACAAGAAAACCTTTCTCTAATGAAGATATGACTGGAGAAAGCATGTTTAACTTGATATAAACTCGTGTAACATTCACAATTGGTTTATTTTCAGGAGTAATTGGCTGCCTATAAGACTTTTATAAGCCTGCCAAATAAAAAGAAAGTACGTCTGTTTCTGTCTCTTTTTATTCTTGGAATCGAAGGCAACTTTCTTTTGCTTTCCATTTTTCACCCTTAAGCTCTCTGATCAGTTTCGATATAAAAACTTTCTCTGTTTCGCTTTTGTACTCAGTCAGCAAAGTGAAATGGATGGGCACCTAAAGGATCGTCGACAAGAGGCTATTTGTTCCCTGTCTTTTTTCTGCAATGCGTTTTCTCTCTTCCAAGTACAGTCAGATTGAGGATGAGTTGACCTTCACAAGTGGAGAAAGTTAGCCTCCGAGAATATTCTAGAAGTTGATAATATGCACAGAAAAATGCGTAGGTGGACATGTTTATAACGACCGTCACTATTATCTCCAGGAGAATGGATGATTCATGCTCTCATGCCTTTTAGTTTTTTACCGAAATCCTTTCACAATACACAAACTGTACAGATAACTTTTCTCTTTGTGTAGTTCTCCAGGAAGTCTAACTATTCCCTAACTTTAGCAAAGGTGAAAGGTAGCATAGCTCGGGAAATAAATATTTCGGTGAAATATCCCATTCAAAGAAAAAACCTTTGGGAGGGAGATTGTCAGCTGAATTTGCCAACAGCAGTTTCCTACTGTCATTACCGACACTATCACGCGTGTTCTCTTTTTTGCATAACATTTTTTGCCAAAAAAGCTTTCTCTGGAAAAGAAAAGTTTATGGAGCATTTCGAAAGGGAAATTATAGTTCTTTGTACTGTTTTTTTTCTCTCTATCTCTCTCAGGATAGGTGCGTGCTCTCCTCTTTTGAGTTAAATACAGGCCGCCTCTTTTTTTGCCAACTTTGGTCCAAACTACTTTCACTAATAAACGAGAAAGCTATGCTGCAGAGAGAAGGGAAATTCCCTCATCCATTTCGCCAATCTTTCCTGTCACGTGAATACTCCATGTACAAAAAATATTTTTGGTCGGGTCAAAAACACACTAAATATCATCGTGTACAGAGCAAGGTACGTAGTTTATCTCTGTGTAAGTCGAAACGTATTTGTACTAAAAACATAACTCATAAAAGCCCAGGCTTTGCTTTTGAGGGAAAAAACTATCTCCTGGAGAAGGGAGCGAAAGCGATACAAGAAAGATAAATGTGTGCAGGTGTATTATTTGGAGTAAAAGTGACTCGGAAAATTACACTCTCATTTTCTATGCAAAACTATTAGGGAAAAGTAAAGTGAAAGGACAAAAATAGAAAAGTAGAGAGGGAAAATAGTGAGGAAACCAAAAGCATTTGTCTCTGTTTACATTTAGACAGTTCATTAGGCTAGACTTGTGCAGGTACTCCAGAGAGAAAATTCTAACTACGAATACCTACTTAAATTTACAATACAGCTTTTCGTGGGCGAGCATGAAACACGTTAATAACTATCCTAGTAGGGTATGTCGTTCCCAGACAAATATCCCCAAAAAACACAAGAGAAAATGTCGAATAAAACTTGGACTAGAGCGTTATGAATGGCGTTTTTGCTCTACAAAAAGAAAATCAACACAACAGTTTAGGGAACCTGGACATGTGCCAGAAATGGTTGTGGGAGTACATGAAAGTTACTCACAAGAGAGAGAGAGAGAACACAAAAGAGTATAACTTTTTTAATAGCTATTATAAACGCACTTTCTCATTACTCGCCTGAGCCAGCACCACCATTTTTGCTCTACAAAAAGAAAATCAACACAACAGTTTAGGGAACCTGGACATGTGCCAGAAATGGTTGTGGGAGTACATGAAAGTTACTCACAAGAGAGAGAGAGAGAGAGAGAACACAAAAGAGTATAACTTTTTTAATAGCTATTATAAACGCACTTTCTCATTACTCGCCTGAGCCAGCACCACCTTAAATCCGACAAAAATCGGCCTAACAAAAAAAACTGTTCTTAAAATTAAACAATACAAAAGTTAACGCGATTTTTTTCTCTCGTATGCTTTCTCCTCAGCCAATGACGATGGTTGTGTAAATCCGACAAAAATCGGCCTAACAAAAAAAACTGTTCTTAAAATTAAACAATACAAAAGTTAACGCGATTTTTTTCTCTCGTATGCTTTCTCCTCAGCCATTGACGATGGTTGTGTCATGTTCAAACAAGAAGAGAACACGGCTGTAGACTAGTACAGGTCTTATTTCAACCACAATAATGGCCGTGGAGTATTTTAACTTTTTATTTCGTCGTGTGATACTCTCTGACTTTCCTGTCATCAGTTACACGTTTGCTATTTTTTCCAGTCTTGCTCTTGATAGTCAACCAAATCCTTTCTCCTTTTACGTTCACAAGTCTCACAAAAGTATCCTGTCACGATCCTTTTTTTAAAGACAGAAACGTCTGCTAGGTTTTTTTTATGGTTTAGTCGATTACCATTTTCTTATTAAGGCTTTCTTTTATATTGCTTTCACCCTTCACTGATTTGTATGTTTATTCGTACACCAGCTACTCCTTTCTCTTGTACGCCAACACTTTGTTTGCAATAATATTACTGTCGACACCCTGTCCATAAAAAAAGTAGCCACATTAAAAAAACCACTAAACAGTCCAGAGAAAAAAGCTATTATTACTCAAATATATGCGTGAAACATCTCACCACATTGTACAGATAATAATGCCTGACTACCTACACATATTGAAAAACTTGTCTGTTTCTTTTTATTGTTCACTAAAAGCCGTTCCTCTTTTTCAGAGTGAAAGCTTGCATGTGTCCGGGGAACATAAAAAACCGCTTGGGATTCAAAATATTTAGCTGGCTTTACTACTACCCACATTTTTTTTGTCTTGGCAACTTAAAAAAGAAGAAGAAAGTTATAAGGAGAAAAGAAAAAAAAACTTGAAGGTAGTCATAGCATTTTCGGGGGGAAAAGAGTGTTTCCGTCGTCATTACAACACTGAAGTCCTCTCATCTAGACAGATGTAAACACAGAGTGAAAGTCTCCACAAGAGAAAAAATTACATAATGAAAAGGAAGAGAAACCCAGTCAAGAAGAAAAGTTATACATTGCTGGCGGTATAAATAAAACCAAACATTTTTTGTGGGCTTTCTCGATGCATAGTGATGAGAAAAAAAAGAAGAGAAAAATGAGCAAAAAAAGAATCAGAGTGCAACGAACGGCATGTGTGTGCGTGTAGCCGGCTTGGAATAGTTAAACAAGTAAACGGCCGTAATTCCTTTTAGCCTTCTATTTTACTTTCTCGGGAGCTGATTATATCTGTAATTTTCTTTCTGCTAGCAACTTGCATCCGAGTGTGCACAAGATAGATATTTGTACTCTTTTCTTGGTAATAGTCCCTTTAATTTCGCATTTCCGAGCTTTAGAAGAAAAGAGAAAATCCTTCTCAGAGGACCTGTCATTCCGTGTGCTTGGCTCGTATTTATTTTCCTTGCTAAACTTTCCCTTGAGAGATACGTAGTGAAAGTTATTTTCGGGGGTTTTCTTGGCAATGACAATGTAATAATGTTTTGGCTGAGTCAAAAGATAGAGAGCGATTTTTTTTATCGGTCATCTTATCTCTTGGCCATTATTAAAGATGTTTACTCTGTTGGGATTTCTGGTAAAATAATGGTTTATTATATGAGCAAGAACGTTCAGTATTTAAACATATAAAAGGAATACACAGCTGCTTTGCATGTATATCCTGTTGCAGCTAAGATTTTTGCATATTTTTCTCATTATGTGCAGTGAAACTAGTCATTTTTAGTGGTAACATGAATCGCTTAGAAAATAACATTAAAAGAAAAAGCGCTCATGACTGTTGTGGGTAGTCCTCACACGTGCATGCTAGTTTTACGTAATGTGTTGTACGGGTTCCGGCATATTCGTACCTGACCCGACTCGCACAATATGGTTACAGCTTGCTACTTCGTCCACCTACGCATCAAGCTCACAAGCGTATCAACAACAAACACGTCGCAATATGACGATTTTTGGCCTATCTTATTTATCAAGGTTATCTCAGATACTGTACCTACAACGTTTAGGAAAGATAAGTGTCAGCAAACAACCAAATCTTATTAAACACGTGGAAGAGTTCACCTAGACACACGTGTTTTACATATTGTTATATGCATTTCCATGAAAATTTTGTTATTCAAACAGTAGTAGTCTACGTGTGGGTTGAAAGTCAAGTAAAAGTCAACATTTGAGAGCTAAAAAAAATTTTTTTACCGGAAGGAATTGGATGACGCATGCAACCAAAGACTTGGATAAAAATTTAAGCCTGTATATTTTTCTCTGTTTTTGGGTCCAAGCCTAAATGTAGTAATTATCAGCGAAAGTACACAGTAGTGAAAGTAATCCTTTCGTATTTTAGATAGCAAACATTGTAATCAATTTAATTTCAAGGCAAGCAGCTTACAAAAGTTTAAACAGTAGCAAGCCAGTGTGTACTCCTCCACCTCAGTACGTGTTTTGCTTTTTCACGACCCCACTTTCTCTTTTATGTGTTTTGGCATCAGTGCAAGTTCCAAATTGAAAAAGAAAGCGTAGGAACAAGTGGTTCACCTGAATGTAAATAAACTCTTTCTCTCTTTGTACATTTCAAGTACATTTTGCAATCGCTTTTCCTGTTCTCTTTTTTTTTCTTTGAACTATTCTGCTTTCACTTTGTGAATTTTATAGTGCTATTAAGTGTAATATTTCGCTTGGAATTACTTGTTGGCAGCAACAACACGTTCATAAAGAACAACCTCGTTTTCATCACGTTAAAAACTTTCTCTGATTTCCTTTCCCGTTCAAAGTGTAAATGGTCGCAAGCAGGAAACACGAACGTACTCAAATCACTGCCAGGAATCATGCGAAACTTTTGTGCAAACATTGTTTATCGCTAAAAAGAAAAATATACTCCTTCTACCTTTCCTGGGCATTTTCATTTTCAAGGAGAAAGCAAACAGAATACGATTTTTTGCAGGGAAAGTTTAACTACCTATTTTGTATGCATATTATTCAAAAGTAAAAGAGGAGCCATCCAATAAAAAAGATTTCCCCGTAGGGACCAGCCGCTCTTTCTCCGCGAGTAGCCAGTTTAAAAGGATTGCCAGCTGGTCTTGACAAACTTTCTCTAAAATAAAACGTAAAAACCACAAAATAGGAACTAGCTACAGTCGTGTCTTCTCAGGGAATAAACATTTATGAAGGTTGTAATATGAATGAGTAGAAAGTAAACATGAGAGAAAATGGATTTAAAGTAATATTTTACACTTAGCAGGGTATTTGCACGGATATAACACTTAAATCTACTAGATTTTCGTGCCAGAGCCGTCGCGATCTGAACCACTTTATGCGTCCTGTGTCCTGAGAAAACTTTATGGAGAATATTTTTTGGCAGGTCTTGTGGGAGAAAAAAAACCATACAAAAACTTGATATGACCATTTCATTTAAATTTTGTTCCTTGCATTTGTAATACCCTGACTTTTTGTATATTAAAAATTGAGCAGGTATACCACTTTCAGGAGGGAAAAGCAGGGAAAGTCATGATTGCAATTTTGTTTTGCATGTGTGTAGCCATGCTAATAAACTAGTTCATAATTAATGTTCTTCTGAATAATATGGTGAATTAAAAACGAAAATCTTTCTGCGAGGCAATTTTTGAACGCTCAAAACTGTATCGGCGCCAGGGATACCGAGTTTCGTAAGGTACTAAACTGCAATGCAGCAGAGTAAAAATCATATTTCTGCTTTAATCGAATGTTAACCGAATAAAAAAGAACTCCAGCTGGGTATAATTTAACCAACTGCATTTTCGAGAGCTAGCAGGAAGTAAAATATAACTAGAAAAGTTTCCTTTGTAAAGCTTTGATTTAAATTAAACTACAAGGAGCATATAATAGGCCACCATAGAACAGTATATGTTTTGTTACGAAATCTATACAAAAAGCAATTTCGCTTTTGTTTCGCAAAAAAACGGCTGTTCTTTGTTTGACTGGCAGCCGAAAAAAAGGATCGATAATGCACAAGAACATGACAGGGGAACACAATTGGACAGGCTGACTCTTTTTTCTTTCTTTTTTGAGGTCTTGACCAGTAATAAAAAAAATTGGCAAATCTTTTTTTTCTCTCTCTCTCCCTCCAAAAAAAAGCCGTCCATAAAAACCAGACGTGAGAGACAAAAGACAAAGTAATTTACGAATGTAATTAATGAGTCAGAACCAATCTAGAATCTGTGCCATCAATAATTCACTGCTGTTCAGCCGAGCTATCTGATTGTTAACTACACTCAGGCCACATTTACAAAGCTTCATATTGCGTATGCAAGTTAGCTTGATTTCAGGCTTGCACAATTAATGGACACAATTACTTCATTAAATGTATTACACATGTTAAAACATTGAGGCACAGATAGAAATCGCAATTGGTCGCAAATGACACAGAAACAAAGCCTATATAAAGACTAGCCCACCACCGGAATAAATAAAGCCACTGCCAAAATATATATTGGAAGAACAGGCGAGAGGTTTTAAAAAAACTACAAATTTTTAGTTGATATAGACCTACAACATTATATGAACGTTCAACTTTTGACATGGATTGCTGTTTTTACCTATGGAACGTCAAATTTCCTACAACAATCCATCTTTATTGAAGTTTTTTTTTTTTTTGCATAGACAATTATGTATATTGCATGCATAAAAGCAATTTCACTTTGGTTTTGTTTTATACAGGACTGACTTCCTGTGAAAATAAATGGAGCTTGAAACAAAGTTTAAGCTGAAAACGGCAAAATATTTTTCCAATATTGGTTGAAAGTATGTGGAATTTTTTTTTCTCAATAAAATGTGAATATGACACTATTTTCTGAGCATTTTCTTTCACCTCTTCACTACGTGGCTGTGTACATGAAATTGATTTTTTTTGTTGAGTTTCAGCAATATTAATCTTCCTTGCAGAAATACAATTTAGTTCCTTTTTTCGTAATAAAATATGGATTGAAGTGGATTCTCGTCGTATGAAATGTTGCTCCCCATAGTGTTCCTTAACGCTCAAAGTAATTGGCGCGAGTTAGCCTCATAAAAAGCGAAGTAATTTAATTTAGGCACTGACCATGTTGTTCTGCAACTCCTACGCAAAAGAAAATACGCATCAGAGCTTGAGCAAGTTAATATGTAACTGGAGTAATTACTCCGGAGTCTATTAAAAGCTATTGTACACCTACGCAGCATGTGACGACGTTATATTCTCCGGAGACGGATTATGACAAAATATAGCCTGGAAGGAAATTATGTAACCATATGAAAAACCATACAACAGAAGGAACAGGTTGCTTTCACGATTATTATGTTAACCAATTAAAATCATTCGGTTTTTTCTGTTCTAAGTAATTTAATTTAGGCACTGACCATGTTGTTCTGCAACTCCTACGCAAAAGAAAATACGCATCAGAGCTTGAGCAAGTTAATATGTAACTGGAGTAATTACTCTGGAGCCTATTAAAAGCTAATGTACACCTACGCAGCATGTGACGACGTTATATTCTCCGGAGACGGATTATGACAAAACATAGCCTGGAAGGAAATTATGTAACCATATGAAAAACCATACAACAGAAGGAACAGGTTGCTTTCACGATTATTATGTTAACCAATTAAAATCATTCGGTTTTTTCTGTTCTCGTAAAAAAAAACTGAGCCGTGTTTTTGCACAAGATAATATGTCGAGAAATAATAAGATATAATAATTGCGACGTTGTGAGGAAAGAGCCTAACCGCGCAGGAGAAAGCACGTTTTGATGAATGAGTATCCTAATTGTTTTCTCTTTTTTATTTAACTGACAGCGCCCTTGTCTTTTAAAACTTTCTCTTTGGAACTGTTCTTATCTTGACAGTGATGAGTAGACTGACTTTCCTTTCAGCGAGGGAACGTTTTAAATATTCCTCTTTATGCATAATTTGTTAACAGTCTGTGGACCCTGCCGGGTATAATTTCCTTTCTGTCGTGAGCGACAATAGCTTTGTTGTGTTATGTCAGTCCCGACAGAGAAGACGGACGTTATTCAAATAGAGAATATGAGAAAAAAATTGTCGATAAAAATTCATTGCTTCATAAATCAAACGACAGGGAACGGTTTTCTGTCGTGATGCACCAGGTATGCATAATAAAGTAGCGGGTGGGCAGGTAGCTATTTCTGCCAGTGTTTCCTTCCTGTTCTACCCAAAAATATCAATACCTTTGTTATCGTCCCTGTAGTTCAACGAACTAACATTTTAAATAAATAATAAATAGGCATAAAAAAATACAAAATATTTTACGTAATATGTATTTTATATAGGATTTTTTTTTCTTACCTAAAGAGCAAATTAACAGGGCTCCTACTCTCCCCAAGAAATCCATCGTTGAATACGTCATTGTGTTTACTCCAATTTTATCTTTCTTCCAACTTTCCCTTCAAAAAGAAAACTTATCTTTATACCATTTTCCACGTAATAAATATCACACCAAAAACACTTTTCAAACTCGCCCGGAACACATTGAAGCGGCCTTGCCTCTTGAACTAGCTGTTACTTGGCTGTATACTATTTTCATATGAATACACACTTGCTTCTTCCTCTGAAAGATCCTTGGCAGAGAATATTGCTCCAAACAAATGTTTATTAATAACGATGATGATATGCCCCACAAATTATAATGACATACGCATTACTTTAACTTTTTTATGGATGTTCGTCTCACAAAAATGTCAACACACTAAAGCCCACTCTCTATCAAAATGACACTTGAAAGCAGCAAACTCGTTTCTCCGAAATGACGAGTGGCAAATGACACAAAAACACTGGCAAACACTCAATTGCGTGAATATTTTTCAACGCGACGATTATGTGAAGATGAATGTCACACTGTTGTGGATTCACGATTGAACCACATGGCGATCTGTTCCACTTTTTTCTTGCAGAAATATTTAAAAATTGTGCGAATATCGGAGACCTATATTTGACCTCCCACGGTTTATCATAGGTGACACATATGGCATTTGTCAAAATGGCTACTTAATCGTATACTTTTTATTATTAATTCATTAACTCTTCACTCTCCACATGAAACACGGACAGAGCGTAGTCATCCACTCTTTGCTGGAATAATACTGGCGTAGAATTAACAGTCAATGGCTTGTTCTGTCCAGCGTTTTAGCTTTTCTCGAGGGTTTATCAATTCAATGGCATGGCCACGACGCACACGAGAACAGCGTATAGCTTTTTTTTTAGCCTTACGGGCAACAACGGCTCACTGTTACATAAACACACAAATTCACTGACAAGTAAACGTCGTAGTATGTTGGTGCCACCTACAAAGCTGAGGTTTTCTTAGCGCTGCTGCTGCTCCTGCTCACTGGAACATGTTCATGGACAAAACGTTCTCGTCGTTGTTAATCCTAATAAAATGCGCATATAAAAAGGAGTAAATGGTTGGAGGATATTTTTGTTGTTTTTTTTTGGAGTGTGTTGTCGCCCTAATGCAATATCTAAAACTGCTGCTGAGTTACAATCCAAAAGAAGAATGCGAGAGGGTGACGAGCTAATTGAGGAAATCCGTTTTCGTATAGAAAATACTCTCGTGCGCGAGGGTGTACAGGAGTAAGTTGTACTGATTCAAGAGGACAAAGTTGCTGGCCTGTGGACACAAAGCGAAGAAAAAAAACAAATAATTTTTTATAACAGAAAAAAGTGAGTGTTTTGATGATGATATGATGAGTGACGATGTGACTGGATTTAACGTAGATTTCGGCTTTTGTTTAGATGAATTAAATGTACGTATGAAAGGGTTTGTCTAGAGGGGAGATTTAGGGTTATGATTGGATTAAAGGGAAAAGAAAACTGGGAAATAATAGAATTAAAAGGATTAGGATATAGTTGAGTATAAAAAACGAAAGGGTTGACAAATTGGTCAATATGAATGGAAACTGTTACTGTTATTTGTTATTATTTATAGGAAAAGCTTTTCTTTCAAGGTTGACCAACAATTTTGGAATAGAGAAATAGGAAGCAGGTTTTTTTCTACTTAATAGGCATATTAGATTGAATACGAGTTTCCTGGTGGCTAGACGGATTAGGCTGAAATTCTAAGGCGTGTCTGGATGGATGACTGTATTTTATTTTTTATAAGGCGCACCTTATTTTTCAGGCACTTGGAGTGGTTTTGGCGTCAATCTGGGAAATGACATTTGAAGGTCACCAGGAATTGAGCTATCACAAACGCGGACTCTTCTCGTAAAATGCACTTTGTTGTGCAATAACACCAAAAAATTTCCAAGAATAATTGCCAGTATGCAGTCTATGCCTATTGTCACACAATGCATAACAAGAATCAAGCTTCATTAGCTAATGATGCGCGGCGCGAACAATAGAAAAAATAGTGGACGGACGTCGCCAATCAAGTGTTTCAGCTTTTCATGAAAAAAAGTCTGTTCAATTTCTAGCCTAATAAAAGTATATTTTTAGGGTCTAGCACAAACCAAAAGCTCTTGCTACTATGCACAGTGTTAGATCGATGCACGAATTTGCTAGAAAAAAATATAAATAGTACAACAGACATTGGACATGTTTCGTAATCAAACTAGTCTGCAATCCGGGTAGAACTGAATACTTAATGAAATCAGCAGAGCCAAAAGCGCTCTTCCTTTTTACTATTCATACGTGCAAAAAACATATGCAACCTTTTTGGAAAAATCCATTCAAAACGTGATAAAATCCATACCGATATTGAGCTCAAATAAAATTTTAAGTCGACAGGAAAAATTTTTGTAAAAAAATCAATCAATTTAAATGATAGCAGCCAGGAGTCCCACATACAGATACAGAGCGAAACACTTCCCCAAGAAAAAACCAGAAATTGGCTATCATTCACATGTGAGGTGAGGTGTTTTCGAAGCATACTGGATAGGAATTTATATAGGACAACTAAAATAACCTAATGACGTCCATAAGTATCTAATCTGCCATAAAACTTACTCTCACGTATTAACTCTTGTGTGTAATTTTTATGCTTCGTGAGTACAGCCCCGTATATTTATTTTCTAGCGTTTTTTACATAAATAAACATGGCATGTTAGCGATTTGTTTGGACTGTAATTTTTGGTTTTGAAAAGTGCCATTCATACTGCGTATTATAACTGACGGGCTACCACTTATTTTGCATGAGGCACTCACTTACAATATAATTCTTTCTATTTTTTGCACAGAATGGAGTTTGAAGTGTTTATTTATTTATTTTTACACATACCACAAAATAGAGCGCACCCAGTTCAACGGTTTAGCTCCTGCTCCCTGTTAACCCTGTACTTCCTCTACAGCCCCTATTTCGAATCCGATGAATATTCGATCGACTCAGGCCCATTCGAAATGACTACAAAATTAGAGTTCAGAGAACACAAAATACTGTAATTTTGCCAAAAACAAACACGAAAAGGAAAGGTACTCATGAAATTTATATTTCAACTAGCTCACGACTTGAACTCACAAATAAAACAATACAGAAATGAATTACATGCTTAGAAAATAATCCACTCACTTTTTTCCAGACTCACGTTTTCCTTAAACTAGTCAACTGGTTGAATATTCAATTAAATTTTAATTATTAAACCTTCACGACACACACCCAGACGCAAGCAATCACAGCTTTCTCCAAAAATTTGAAGAGAATTGGATAATCAAATTCGCTCAAGATTAAGACAAAAAAAAACAATAACCTTTTTTATTTCCTTGTGTTATCTTCTCTTCCCTTATCAAGACCACACACACGTGTATATGTATACACTATTCTCTTCTTATCTCTTTCTTCCGGTTGTTGCTAACACTGGCCAGAGTGAAAATTTACAAAGAATTAGAGCAGTCCCTGATTATTATTTCTTTTCCACAATTCCACATTCACTTTTACAACCTCAAATAACACTCACGTGTGCTCACTTTTTTTTCCAGCCACAAAAATGATTCTACGCAGCAGTATTCACAGAATTTTCACTTACATTCCTGGACACTCACACACTCTCTTCTCTCGCAATACACATTCCAGAATGCTGGAGAAAAATAATATACATTCTTGACTAGCACAGAACGACGACGAGCAAAAACAGGAGCGGCCTTGTTTCAGCTACAACGCAATCCGTACTGGCAGCTAGAGAAAGAGATGGAATGGAATGAAATGGGAAGAGAGAAAAAAAACAACTACGCTGCTGGATAAAGAGAGCTTGCTTGTGTGTGGGCTTGCTTTTTGCTACATGTTCCAGACTCGCTTGTGGTTTTCCCTCTGCCAGATAAGCTTCAGCAGAGAAACGAATTTTCTCAAGATCACGGCGTAGGAATTTTTTTATATTCTGGACGGTTTTTGGTGCATCGCTACCTTGGAGTGACCCTCAAAAGAAAATCTCTCTTTTTTTTCACAGGTTTTCACCAGGCTTGTTAGTTTTGAATATAAAAAGTTTTATTTTTTCGAGAGACATTTAGTGGAAGAAAAGTGACAAGGAGGAGAGGATAAACGTGATAAAAACGTGTAGGATCGTAAGCTATGTTTTGGATGTAAATCAAAATATAATTTTAAATTGGCTGATTTATCAGGAGAAAAAGACCAGGGCTCTTGAGCGGGCGAAGAGAAAATTGACTCTTGTAAAAGAA
>VICI01002590.1:0-15989 GCA_019593645.1 Akabosia matsudoensis
AATTGCCTTCGTTATAATTGCCGGGCATTTCATTCCCCTTCCATATAAAACACATGTAAAAATACCTCCTTTATAATTGCCTAGAAGAAGATTTTGGCCTCTCTCAAAAATCAGAGAGGTTTGTGCTAAAATTATCACTTTTGTTGCCAAAAAGAGTTACAATGCTTGGGAAACAACATCTTATGCATCCAAAATTCTTGTTAAAGAGGGAACTGTAGACAAATTTTGTAGGACTTTGATACCAAAAACTTGCAAAGTCTCGTTATAGTGGCCAATGCAATTATAAAAGAAGTACTCCTTATTATTGCTTTCTATATAATTGCCCTCAAATACTTTCCCCTTGGGGTGCAATTATAACGAGATTTTACTGTATTTTGGACAATTCCTGGAATCCAGAAATCTACTACAAAATGTTGGAGGGTACATGCCCTCCAGTTTCCATTGTGATCGAATTATTTTAATACGAATATGGAAACCAATTTCTTTTTTGAAGACGTAAGGTCAAGTCTATTTCAGACTAAATTCAATCCGTACAAAATCGCCTATTATAAATGTGTGGATTCTGCATTCACCACATCCACGATTTCGATTAAGCTTCCTGATGTCGTCCCATTCTTACAAAGCACGCTTCATAGAAAAACCACGAGTTGTAACTTTGCTCACGCCAGGGATGGGAACTTCCACTATTTTGTGGGATACATACGACAGAAAATTTAGCACATTTTGTAGGAGTCACTCACTAATCCTTATTTTGCTTACTGACCACAGCTATAAAAGAAATAAAAACTGAGTTATGGAAAGGCTCGTTACCTTGCTATTTAGCTTTCAAACCTTGCTATTGGAAAGCCTTGAACTCGCCTGGGGTTGAAAACATGCCATTTCACAACATGAAGAAAAGGGGTATGAAAGTGGTATTACCCAAAACGTTTTTTCCAGATGAATTTTGTTTGCTGGTCATTAGTAGATAAAATCTATTTACAAACTCCTTCATGTTGTCACAACTCATGACATGTTGTCGTGGTTCTCTGTCATTCCTCCTTCCGCCAGTCCTCACCACAATCCAGTGCGACACTAGATGTTTCCACATTGTCAGTTGACGGCTTACGTGTGTCATTCTCATCCACACAATTGGAAATTTACCAGGAAGGCAACAAACAAAACTTATTATAATCGTATTCATACATTCGATTTACATTGAGATTCGATGTGAACCCGAATCAACAACATTTTTTTTGTATTTTAGGCAGTTTATATGTGTCATCTCCACATAAACATGTATTTTAGCTTCTTATGGTAGATAATGTCGAATTGGATTATGTTGCAAGGTTAGAATTGCTCAACAGACTATATCTTCGTAGCCAAAACAAATATACAACTTGTGTTCAGAATAGATTGGTAAACAATTCGTAACAGAAACACAAGCAGAGTTGTTAGGCATAGAAGCATATGAGGATTCCAATTCCATTGTAAGAATTGCGGCTTCGTGTTATCGACGCATTTTTAAACCATGATGATTGCCTTGTTGTCCTCGAGAGAGTCAATTTTTGCTATCGCTTGTAGTAGAGCTGATATACCAACCTGGATAATAACGAACGGTTTGTTAATTTTTCTGCAATACTATTCCTGTCACGAACGCATGTTGAGTTAACTTTAACCCACGAGAAAATTCAAATTGTTTTGTACTGCTCAGAGCACATGAAATGGATTGCGACAAGTTGCCGTTCGCGGTGTGTCACACAAATGATTGCTATCATTCATGACATGACTAGATATTATTTATAGGCAATGTTAATCGTACTTCTTGATTCAAGTAAGCTCCTCTCTTTTATTTTGTGGTGATTGTTACACTCGTGAAACAAATGTTATTTGTTGCATGTTATGGCGAAAAATCCTCTTAGTTTGATTAAAATGTTGATAGCGAGTTTGGACACAGAAAAAACGCAATAAACAAATTTGAATTAACTCCCATCGATTTGTAGAAAAAAAGGAATGCCGCATTTATTTCAAATTTGTTTGAAAATAACAATTTTTGATAAAACCCGTGCGGAAGGGAAAAGAAGTAATGATAAAATACCCTACCTACCGGCATCCCTTTGTGTCCAAATATCCTTTGTGGCTGACTTTGCTTAATGAGTATGCTGTTACTTCAAGTCGAATAAAAAATTGGTTTTCTTTCCGTATAGGAGTGAATGCTATGAGTTATATCTTGTAATCAAGCCCCTTAAATGTATGTTGTATGTGAGCAAAAAACGAAAAACAAACATAACAACGTAATAGATTTACTGTCTCCTGGCTTTCCCCATCGCTACATTTAAACTTCTAGGGTGTGTCAACATGTGAATTTAGTATAGTACTAGGAAATATTAAACCAACTGAGTTATTCTCGGTTCATTCAATTACAAGTGCAATTACTATATATGTGACTGTCCCTAGGAAAAGAGGATACGTCGTACAAAAAAGTACCCAAAAAAAGACATTCAAAATTCGTTTGTCTCTGACAAATATGCCAAAGCGAAAATGTAAAAGTAGCAAAACATTAGTTTCTCGCTACTTTTACATTTTCGCTTTGGCATACTTGCCAGAGAAAACCGAATGCAGAGTAGATTTTCCTGTTTCATCTTTCATACGACATGTCTCCTTTTCCTAGAGACAGTCACATATGTTGGTCGGCAAGGAGTATTTTTGATTGCTTCTACCATTTCTGAACACGTGCCCGTCCGCTTTTGTCCATAGTTTTGCTTCATTCAAAAGACAAATTGACTTTTCCGCAGTTATCTCATAGTTAGCTACTCAGGAATCAATGTTGAATTTGTAAATGCCCAGGATACAACCAAGCCTGGACGGGTCTTCCTCCTGGAATTATACTCTCAAATTACAGATGTATAGGGTGTAGGGGTATTCCCACAAAGTTAACAAGTTTATTGTCCTTTCAAAGCAGCAGTTTTCTAGGTTCTGTCAAAAAAAATTATATTTGACGTTGTTTATGATATTTCACCTGGCTATTTCCAGCAGAAATGTCTTTCCGTCTTTACGAATAAACATGTATCCTTTGCTTAGCACATGGACGAAGAAAATAGTAGTAGAAAAAAGTCTTGGAGAAAGCAAGACAAGGGTAAGAATGCAGGCATCATGTAATGTAAGAGGAGCATGCACACTATGTGTGTGTGCTATGCTAGGTAATATTGCATGGCGCTTTCTTTCAATACATATGTACCTACGTGCTTCCATTTCGCATTGTGTGTCATTTTATCATACTGAGTTGCGTCTCTATATTATTGTGCTTTGATAGGTTTTTGTGCAGCGACTTATTGAAGAGATACTGCTTTATCACGTCCACCTCAAGATGATGGTGAAGGAGAAGAAAAAACATATATGTTGTCACGTATCTTGCAGAAACAAGTTTTACTGTTCAAGAAATTTGTAATTTCTTCTATATGTAAAAGTGTTGTCTCTTTCTGCTACAAACGCGATGGGATGACTAGTGCACTCTTAGTTCACCCCATTCTTTTACTATTTTATTGCGTATACATTTCATGTGAACGATAGCACTCGTGGAAAATGATAAATTTTCATGTGCTTCTACTCCGATTATACTGACAATAGAGTTTTGTTGAGTTAATGGAAATTCCATGAGTGAAGTAACTCAGGGATGACCTTGACTTGTACTTAACGCTTTGTCATGCACGTTCACTGCGTACTCGGAGCAAAAAGTGCTGGGAATATGCTCCCTGAGCAGTCTAACTAAGCTGACTGGGTGACGCCAGCGGTTTGTGGACTGGAGGCGAGCAAACTGTTATGTTCTCTTCTATCCAGCGAGCTTTTTCCGGTAGAAAAATAGGGAAGAAAGCATTTTTTTTTGTATTTCAGATGTGGTTAAAGGGTGGAATAGTTGGATCATGCATGACTACGCAATAAACAGATGAATCTAGAAGTCTTATGCTAAAAAGTATGGAAGTTGACATATGTAATTAATATCTTGTATGCAGAAAATAATTAAAACATTAGGGACTGTGTTTGATAAATACTGTCGTGATCAAACACACATTCAAAGATTCTTTGCAAAGACTTTCCCGACATACTTATTTACCCCGAGAAACGTCTGCGTTATGCATGTACAACAGATGATCACTAAGTAGCTTTCCCTGTTTCAAATGCCACCGAACTGACGAGAATGTGTTGCATTTACCTGTCTGAGGAAAGGTGACATGAAAATTGGTGATACCGAATGCAAAGTTTACTCACTTACCTCACACGATGTCGATTAGTATGATATTTTTATGATTGAATCTTACAATAAAATTCACATTAGGAGAGAAATTGACAGAAAAGTTGCGTTCAATGTATGTAAGACGCTCATAAATTCGCAAAACAGCTTCCTAATACAATTTTAAAACTTAAATGCATAGCAGTTTGTGAATTTCCTTGTGTTGACACAAACAGGTAAGAAATGCCATGCAGAATACACATCTTTAATTTGATAAACTAACTGCTTCAACTTGAATACTATGCAATTTTCTTTGCAAGCTCATGAGTTAGTTAAATTATAATGCAAAAATCTGCTGGCTTCAAGTCAATAAAATACTTTTGCTAACAGTACCTTTCGATTTAATAAATTTCTCTACATTTCCCAACACCAGCAAGACTTGCTGACGGCTTCAACTAATCACTCCGGTGGCTCGTTGCAAAAAAACTGCGGAATATGTGTTATTTGCTCCATTTGCGCTTGATGTGAACATGATCTCGCAATGTGATTCGGGAACAGAAAATACCCCTTCGTGAACTGAACTTTTTTCGTTTGAAAACGGAACATGCTGTTTTAGCCATTCGTCAGCGGTAATAGAAACTTAATTATGGTTTACTTAGCCTATTTTTTCCGACCTGACAGAGTGGAATATTTTTGGATTTTATCTCAATAATTTTACAAAGGCAAAGTAAATACTTGGTGGATACGCAAATCTGCTGTTTTCAACAAACATGTTGTATCGCACCACAAAATAATGTAACCAGCCACACAAATGTTACTCGTTATTGCGATTACTGATCAAACATGAGTTGTGTTATTTCTATCATGTGAAAGTCAAAAACTTATGACGTTGTCTTGTGTGAACCTGTGTGATAAAAAATAACAGTCAAATAATTGAATATCACAAAATGTAATATACCATGTTTAGAGTATAAACATTATATTCTATTACCTACTTATTTGACTGACTACGATTATCAATACAATAATTAATGTTTAACCAGTTATGAGTCCATAATAAGCTTATCTTCCTCATCTCCACAAATTTCTCATAGCTTTGAAATAGTATTTTATCAATCCTTACACCTTAAATTATAACGATGCTGGAGTCTTTTTTGTAACTGTTGGTTCCAGCCACGAAACCTTGTTTGTCAAAGTTCTGACAGATTTGATTCAATCATAAGAGGTGATACTATATTGCACAACAAACACCAAGTTTATTTGCGCGTTAGTCCGGAGTAGGTTTTATCGCTGTTTCCGTTGCTACTAGGTATTAGGTATACAATACAGTGTTTTATATAGGATGTAGGATAACAATCTTCCCATGATGTGCAACAACAAACAATCATTTCGGATCGTAATACGGCATGCGGGGGTGAAATCATTCCAAGTAGAAGTAGACACTACCGATAGTTTTTTTGCTGAAGTTTCCACAACATTTCAATTTTGGCTCCCCAAAAATGCAAGCAGAGAATCCGACTTACGGCGATGCATCAAATTAAAAATTCGTGACTCGTATGCAGTACAAATGGAAACCGTTAGATAACTACTGTTTTGGCTGCACATAGACTACAAATCTGTGTGTTGTCCACAGTTATCATCGATGAGTTCTATGAGGAAACCCTCCATCACTTACCATTAAATCACAAAATTGAAGATGGTACTGAAATTGAACAGAGGCAGAATACCTGCTCGGTCATTTTTGCGCATCGAAAAGTACTAGTAACTTTAAAAAACACGTTCTTGCGAAATATAATGCTTCGAATTTTGTGAAATCGGGGTTTTTTGTACGTAAACGTAATAGTGGATAAAAAATACTCATGATCCTCCCGAAAACCCACCTCATACGATTTGAATGGAAGCGTCAGCTTAAATGCGATGTTACATGTTTCATGCATCGTGTTTCGTGTATTCCGTCGGACAAAACTTTTGTAACCTAGGTAGGTTAGGACTAAGCTAAATTACTATTCTAGTATGGTTTAAGGATAACATCTTGAATGCATCTTGTAAAAATTAACACCGTTTTGTCCAAGCCCATCCATACTCCATGGGATGAATAACTGTAACATTAGTTACTAATCGTTCATAAATGGCATAATGGTACGATATAATTCATCGTTCAGCGAGAATCATGATCAATATGATCACTAAAATGAATGCATGCAAGCATAAATTTACGGAGATCTTAACATGGAAGCATGGTGTACGTGCGAGTACAACTATTTCAAACCATTATAGGTTCTGGTGCTTGCTTAAAATCACTTCTACAAATAAATTGGCAGCCATATCTTGAACAACCTGGGGAAAAGGTATTGTAAAAGATATCTACAGAACATCAGTATAAGTGATCTTTTGTGGAATATGCTATGGACAAACTGTTTTGGGTTCGGATAACCATGAAACTGATTTTATAGGAGCGCTCATGTGTGCTCAGCGTATCAGATTTCCATGATCGATACGGGGAAAATCCGATAAACCCTTAAAAAAATAACTCATTAAATTTAAAAGAAAACACAAACTGATGTAGGGAAAAGATAGACATCCTTGTATCAAGGTTCGTATTGTATTGCATGGTTCATCAGTACAAGTTTGTGGTGAAAATGTATAATGCAATGAATGATGAACCTCATTTACTTGTAATAAGTTTCAGAACTTTTTCAATTGGTACTACTTTAGAGTTGTTTACACATTAAGTTTGCCGTACTTGGTTGATTTTGGTTGACAAAAGAAAAAATTTGGCATGAGGCAGGTATATTCTGTGGATACTCAGAATTTCAGGTTCAGGTGCTGGGTTTTTTTAGCATTTGGCTAGTAGTACAATGCATTTTTTAAATGGTGCGTTATAGAACACATACATAGGACATAGGTGTGATTTCTCAATGCAGGTCAGTGAGCATCTTGAATTGTCTAATAATTCGCTTTGTCAGTTGTATATTTTGCGTCGTATGTGCTTATTCCAAGCTATCAACTGAACGTCCCAAAACGCACAATCTCAAAGTATCTGTTTGAAATGCACAGTTGTGTTTATCAAATAATATTTATATACATACCTGCTTACCTAGACAAATCAAAGATTTTGTATTCCCATAGCATAAAAGTTTTATAGTTGGTCTGGCTGCTCATGTCGTCAAGCTGGACCAGAAAGGATAACGAGGTGGACAGGTTAGACGTTTTTGCGAATAACAAATGCTGACAAAGTTAACTGATACATTCAGACACGGACTCGCCACGGAAAAGGATACGCGGCCAGCTCAACAAACACTTTTTTTAGTAAGGCAGCTGTTAATGCATACATAAATAATTGAAGTTTTTAGTCTCTCAGGTAGTCAGACTTTTTTTACAATATACGCTTTAAGATGTTCAAGTCATCTCAGATGTGTAGTTTTTTTTCATCCATCCTTATTCCTTAACCATTAATATGTGCAGGAATAGCGAGCCATTGCATGAAGACGCTTTAACGCGTTTCTACAAGGCCAAAATCTGAAAATTACCAAGTATTGAGTTTACTTACAATGGAATAAGGCATTCCAATTGTTTTAATTCGCAAATTCTGTCTCCTTTTATAATAATCGGACGATTCCAAAAACACCCCTTAAATCCTTGTTCTTTGTTAATACCATCAATTATTTTTTTGCTAGTTTGAGTGAAAAAATGGGGTTTGGCTTTTGCGCATCCCTTCTTCGGGTAAAAATCTTAATAAAATTAGCTAAGCATTCTATGCAAGTTCACAATAGAAAAGGCAACCTGTTTTCGATTTATATTAAGCAGTACCGCATCTTTATAATTAACTGCATAGTCGTATTGTGAAGAAACTTTTTTGCAGGTTAATTTAAAAGCACGAAAAGACATATCAAAGCTCAGGTCAGGTTTTACTTGATTTTCATAGCATAGATTTTCAACAACACACATATACATCTGGGTTTCGGCGAGCACAACCTGTTTCACTATAGAGGTAGGTAAGTGCGCAAGATAATGTGAAAAAAAAAATCTGCAAAAAAACGCTCATCATTCTTATCTTCATTATCATTGATATGTATTTTGTCTCGTTTTGCGCAAAATCTAGTTGAATACATAGATACGTGCATTGCAACTGTTCACTGATGTTCGGTGTTCTCTTTTGGGTAGAAATGTACCACCAGTTTCTGGTATTCCGAAAAAATTGTGTCTTGCTTACTGCGCAGTTGTTTTTGAACGTAGCCATGAACACATTCCTGCTTCATGTTGCTGGGCAACAGGTTGGGTTTAGTTTAAGATAAAGTAGGTAGTTCTTAGTTACATAATTGTTAAAATCTGTAGGTTAGGTTTCTAATGCATCTCTCGTTGTGTATATCTACTGCAATGTCAATGTAAGTTGCCTAAGATCAGCTTGGCTGCTGCTGTGCTAACGTTCTTTAGCCAGCTTTACACCAAAGACACATTCCTTACTTGAGAGGCCGTGTCTGTGTCCTACAAAAATGATCATCTTCATTTCTTTAAACCGTCCCCATTGTAATGCATGCATATAACATTAATATCGACTATCGAATAATTTTAAGCACATATTAAGCTTATTCCCAAATAAAACTGGATTCAATAGTGTAGCCATGTACGTTTACTCCAAAAAAAAAACTTTTCCTGCATCATTGCAACTTGCGCAGTTCTAAATGACATGTGAAGGAGAAAAAAAGTCCAAGTCCTTGGAAGAGAAACTATTGAACAAAAATGTAGTCCAACATGCATATGTACATTTTTAACGATCCAATGCTCTCTAATAGGGACACACCAAGAGAACGTCAGTTCTGAACACTGACCTACACCATGCCATTCTTCCGTGCCTGTTTGGAAGCAGCATGTGTTACCAGTACTGCGTCTCAGCTCGATAAAGTATTGTTGGCCAAGGTACATTTTGGTGTGTGTTTGGCTGTGACTGTTTTCACATCCCTTCTTGTGGGCTGCCCTGCACAGTGCACTCGCTTATTTTAGCACACGAAAATACCAAACAGGGTCTGACATTGCTGTGTACCTGACCATATTCACGTATAACTTTATTGATCAGTTAGTAAAGTAAAGTGAAACGAGAATCAGCAGTGGATTGTTTTTTCTTGCATTCTAAACACACGACATCCACACATGAGTTGTTTTGCGGCATTAAAACCGGAAAAATAGGTTCTTTTCTTGATTAACTCACCCTGTCTGTGTAATGCGCAGCACCAGATACCAGGGAAATTAGTGCAGCCAGTTGTAAGCCCACATTTTTTAAAACTTATTTCGTAATCTTTTATTGGCGAAATAATATTCATAGGATCGTAGATTTTTGCGTGCCTGAGTAATTCTGCGGGTAAAAATGTTATATCATTATTGTCTGTGCCTTGTTATTCGCCAAATTTTTGTGTTGTTCACGCTTTGCGTTGCCTAGATATGAAAAAAAACATAACCGGAAATCGATGTGCTTGTATTCTAATGCAATTCCCTAGAAAAATTGGGAAATTGAGTTATCAAGAATTTTACACAACGTCTCAGTTTTTTTCGAAATTGCAAGCGTACACAAATGTGTCACTCGACAATTTTCAAGGTGATTTTACCCGAAAAGAACCAATTTTCATCGGTAATTACTAATTACCGGCATTTTACATCGCATTAAAATTTGTTGTAGCTGCATTTGTAGCCAAATAAGATAATTTATGGCTCGATACGGTTCTAAAATCAGGGAAGCGTTACAGAAAGATCATTTTCAAAATGATGAGAACTATGGTGAAAGCGATTATAGTTGAAATTGAGGAAAGGTAAACGGATTGTCAACCGCAGAACAAGTACTATTTTTGTTTCATCAGAATGGGCCTTCGTCTGCCCATTCTTCTTGTACTGAGTTCATGCTTCAATAAATTTATACATATTTTAGCAAAAAGAAATCCTCATTATTTCGTAATGAACGAGTGCTTCGGAGCATCAAAGTGTTATTTTTCCGAGTAAAATTGTACACCAAATGTAACAATTCTTCCAGCATGAAGTTGAAATGCTAGAATCTGGTTTTGATCAAACAAAAAACTCCAAAACCTGAGAAACACGTAGACAGGTTTTTTTGTGCTCGCCGTGCATTTTCCCACATGAAATCGATGCCACTCTTGGCTCTTTCAACGGTGATTTGAAAACAAATTTTGTTTTTGCAATACGTACGACCAATCGCACAATTACCCGTGGTTTAAGTTTGAATAATGGGTTGTCTTGGTTCCACAAACACTCCGAGCCGAAATAAAACCTCGATTTGAATATAAAAACATACTCGACAACAAATAATAAAAAAGAAGAGAGCACTTGAATTGTTTGTATCTATAGTAGTAACTCAAGTCCTATCATCGATTTCCGAGTTCATTTGCTGTTTTAAAATTGGATTACCTTTTGAGACAAGAAAGTACTTTTTCATGAGTACAGTTTAAATCAAATTGAATAATGCGGGGTAAACAGTTTTCCGCTTGAGAGAAGTATGTGTACAAATAAGCTCGGGGAAAGAGTACAATAGTTTTAAAGTATTTTTTTTTTGTCGACGGGTAATCATTAGGTATGCTTTCAGATAATTGGCAGAGAAAGGCACTCTACATTAAGTCACCTCTTTTATTGAATATTAATACGTTTTTCCTTTGGCGGGGAAATAAAAAGACAAAAAGTGTAATTATGTGATAGTCGCAACTGGGTCCTACCTGAGCCCTGTTTAATCACTAGTTTTGATAAAAAAGTGGATGGGTGTGCTCTAGTTTTGCTTTGAAAGGAAGTAAAAACTTTCCTTCCATTATAACGATACATTGACGCATCCTCTGAAGTATCTTCATTAATGTTCCATTGTAAACAGGCGTATTATCTCACTGGGGTAGCTACAATTGTCTGAGTTTTAGAAGTAGGCGATGGAGGGGGATCGGTTTGAATCAGTACCAACTCAGCTATTTCAACAGTTTAGAAAAGCATACACAATGGACAATTTTGTACTCATTTGGTTAAAGTGTATGAAGCTGCTTGTTAGCAAATTAGTAGTTTTGTTTCTTTGCAGACGAGAACTACATCGCACCGGAATGATGATCCTATAGCACCTGTGAACATTATATTTTCTACATATGGCGCATTGTAGGACGTCTGGCGCGTGGACTTTTAGATTCAAAATATTATTATAGCTAATCATACAAAACGTAATATGCCGATATTGTCGTCTGCTTTCCGGCAGGAAAAACATCTTATGGCCATGTAAAAAATAGTTCATAGTTTTGATTACCTATGGCTTTGGGGCTTGCAATTAATGTACTATATATCATCTTTCGTATTTATTTTTAAGTTCACAACGGGGACTCTGAGCTGACATAATGCGTAAAATACACAGCAAAACAGTAAACATACAGGATCCCCGAGAGGGAAAGCAATTTTGGGCGAAATTGTTTAAAATTCTATTCCTCCGCTTATGCCCACTAACAAGCTCCACATTGTGCTTCTAATATCATGACATGGTTGGATGTCATCTCTAACTGATCATTACGTTTTATATATGATCACTTACACACACAAGAAAGTATAAAAAAACAGAATTTTGGACGCAAACATCGTTTTTTGCTGATAAACCGAATGACGTAAGAAAAGAAAAGAAACTTCTCTGTGATTCCATAATCTGTAGAATGTTTGAACTCGTACGGTATCAAAATGATAAATTTTATTATGGAGATTCACACTCTTTTGTACATTAAAGGTCGACGTTATGTTCATTTATACAAAATCAGGAGTCTTAACCGAACTCGGCACGTATCCATTTGACATTCTCGATTTCGCACAATTTGAAGAACTATTTTATGACCGAGAGTGGGTAAATAAGATAATATGGTAGGTAATCAATGATGTACGTTTGCAATACAAATTTTATAGAGAATCAATCAGCATTCATTTCACTGTTTTTCTCTAATCCTGTCACGAAGCATTGGAATTCCAACATGTAAATTCAGAGAAAGAAGTGAAATTCTTATTAATAATGGCTACTGTGTTACTTGTTGAACCCGATCATTGCTTAGTTCATTATTTTACAATGTACGTTGCTGCTCATATGGCGAAGTTTTAAGATGCATAAATTTTAAGGGATGCCGCTTAACATAAAATACTGATAAGATGTGATGATTATTTATGTTGTTTAATTTGTTTCCTTCCTTGAAGATTAATGGTGAGTATAAATAGGACATTTCAGATGTAGTTCCAAATGTAAACGTGATCTGAGTTATGACCTTGCATTCCTACAATTCACTGACACGTTTCCTTCTCGTCGTGAATTTTTCTTAGCAGTACGCAAACTATGCCTGCGTGTTCATAGTTCAAAGTTCACATTCTTCATATCTCCCCAATGGCACTATGAGTATCTTTTTTTTCAACGAGCAAGTTAAATTAAAACCCATAGTTAATTATACGGTAAAAGTAAACCTTGTTTGTTTGAACTCTGGACAGAGGAGCTAGTACGTGCTCTGTACTGTCAGCGTGCTGTATTGACAAATTATAAAGTAAACGCATCTTTACATGGATTGATTCAGGGAAAGCGAGGGCACATTGAGACGATGATGAAAAAGTCATCATGTTGTCTGTTATTCCAGGCAGAGGTTGCGAGAGTTTTTGCAAGTGTATAGTTGAATAAGAAGGGGCTGCAAGACTCAATAGGGGGGATCCTTACATTTTTGGCTTTTTGAGAAAATTTTCAAAACTTTCATTGCTAGTTACATTTGCTTAACTCCCTGACGTATATGTATTGATGAAAGTTTTAAAGCATAGTTATCTCAAACATTTGCCAACTCTATGACGTTTGTAATCTACTTTGCCCCTAACCTATCGATGCATTTGTCTTCTCTTTTGTGAAACTTGGCCGAAATTAATTTTTAGTATGACATCATCAAAAGTTGTGTTTTTATTCACAGATATGGCTGTCTACAGAATGTAGTATACTTGGCAGAAGAATTGCGAAAGCGATACATGTCTCTTGCCCGGACAAGCTTGTCTTTTTGTTGCAATAGTAATCTGCAATATTCCAATGTTCACTACGAGTTTGAATTTTCATTTCTCAGAAAGCTTCATTGTATATACGATGAAAACAGACCGTAGTTTGTTTGGTCTTGTAATACAATAGAAAGAGGTACTATCTGGAAATGGTTGAACATCAAATGAATATTGTAGCTTATCTGGTAGTTGTAGCATACTCTTATTATTGCAAATGAATGACAAGCTTTGGTATGAACAAGTAAAAAACTTAAAGTACATATATCAGCTTTTTCTGGCCTTCAAAGTAAACTGTTTTATACGACGAGTAGTCACAAGCATCTATTACATACCTCGAGGTAGTATGTTCGGCTCGTTTGGTAGCTTAATCATTAGCGATATGTGTATAGAATAGTCAAACCGTAAAAAAGATATGCAAAAAAAAGTTGGATCAGGTTAGTGTAGAAACAAAAACTTTAATGCTTTCTGATGCAAAAATAAAATCTCAGGGAGTTTATCAAAATGTATCTTGTGCGTGAAAATAATTGTTTGGATTCCCCGTAAAATTAAGTTTTTGTATTGTTGAGGCCTCAACAATAACACTGGGTAGGATGTGAGCATAGACCTCGCAGTTTCTCATTCAAACATTACCATTCTGTGAAAATGCGTCATTATCACTATGTAAATTGGTACAGAGTACGATGTTGTTAGTTACAGTGAATTACTCCTATAATTACAGGTGTATATGAATATGGCATACTTTATAGGATATCTATTGGGATTTTTTTATAAATAAAGCGTTTCTGTTGGTGAAACAACTACTTCTAACCAACCGAATAAATGGGGCCTGACAGACATTTCGCGAAAACTATAAAGGCAAAGCCGGCGCTATGGTGTTTCTTTAGTCCAGCCGGTGGGTCACAGTGAAATCTCACGCGAATCTTGGGACTGCTTATGGTTCCCGTTTCATGTAATTGCGAACGGCTTCAATGACGACTGAAGCGTTTTCTCCCAACTCATCAATTACGAATACATTTTGTGGAGGCACATTTTCCCCTAAATATAGCGAAATTCTGGAATTGAAAACCGGATTGGAGTAAAGCTGCCTATTATTAACTTGCTCACTTAAGACAATGGCACAACTTTGAATTCTTACTAACAGGGGATTTGAGATGCATAAATGTTCCCATTCACGAGATTACCTAGTGATTTAGCTCTGTTGATTGCTGTTTCCCACGATCGATTGTTATTTGTGAACAATGCAGGATTTTGTAGACAATGTATGGACATTATTATGGAAACAAGTTTGAGGAAACTCGAGCATTTATGATATTCCTGTAAATGCCTCAAAAGTTTTAGCTCCATTCACTAGCAGTGAACCAAGATAAGGTTATTCCTTTCTCAACAATTCCCCTTTAAAAAAAATCACAATACGATACTTGTAAACGTTTAAATTGCTTCAAGGGTGATAGATGATAGTTAAGACCCACGGCTCTTAACTCATACTAAATAATTATTAGTTTACACTAAACTTGGTTGAAAAAATGGCCATGACTTGGAGAGTAACTTTTTTTGCGTCGAATACACATATTTTTTTGTCGCAATTTTTCCGCACGCCAACTCCTGATGAGTTAGCTCTGAGAGACTTGAAATAAATTTTGAAAGTTTTTTAGCTGCTCTACTGCTTAATAACTTTGGAAATGTTGACAACTTGATTAGCCGAAGCTATTTGAAGGTCATTGAAATTTAATGCGCTGACTCAGCCATATTCTCGGAGTGTATGTGTACAATGTAAGTAAGGAAGCTTGTATAAGGCTATAGATAGAGGCCACATATACTGCTACAGGCTACCCTACTTCTCGGATATTCGTAAGAAATAAGTTTCCAGTTCTTTAATTATCATTAGGAATCCCTTCAACTAGTTCTAGCATTACATTTCCAACACACGATGACTGATTGTTGATAGCATATTGAATGGTAAACATAAGCTTAGCTCCATTGGTTTCCATTAGGTTTTTTTCATTGCAGAAGGAAAGCTATTTTAGTAGCACGTGAATCTTAACGTGATTCAGGAGGCAGTTGCGTGCTTCCATGCTAACTAATGGTAGTTGTTGGGTGTGGATATGTGGTAGAAAACAACTAGGCATCGCAACAACGCCACAGGACTGAAATGGGTTTGCTTACCTTCTCATGGATGGCCTTTTCTACTTGAAACTAGTATTGATTACTTTCTATCGGTGAACACCCCTGGATCATTATGACATTGAGTTGTACACAACAGTTTCATGGTTTTCGGCAGTGGTGCTTCATTAGTCAGTTCTTTAGTTCAATTCAAAATATCAAAATATGGGGCTTTGATCATTAGAGCAAACCAGTAGCGGAGTATTGTCAAAAACTGTTTGCTGGGAAATGTATAGATGTACAGCTAGCAAAATTCCAAACAACGCTAGCGCACGGAAATCCACAAGAAACTTGTTTCATTGTTGGTTGGTTGATACATGTAACCTCGAACTTTGGTTTTTTTTGTTTTGCGTGGCTGTGCTCATTACAATTAATAGTCCTACTACCTCAGAAGCAAATTCAAAAGGGTTTATAACCCGTTTGCTGCGAGAACTTGCATCAGAAAAAATGTCGCCAAGTGACGAATGGAATTCATGTTTTTATTATTAATGATCCTGATTATGGCATTAGTGCCATCTCGAGTTGCCTTAAAGATTTAAAGCCCTAAGTTTAATTTGTTTGTGCTTTTTGAACTGGGGAGGAAACACAAATCCTGAATCAGTCC
>VICI01002591.1:0-15987 GCA_019593645.1 Akabosia matsudoensis
CGTCCAAACCAGCCAACCTGGAAAGCCTTATGCGTACCGAAACATCAGTGAACAGGGCATTTTAGAACTCTTTGGCGAGAACAGTAGCTATCAGGACAATCTGGTGACCAAATCAGATAAGAACGTAAGAAATCATGAAAACTTAGTGTAGCATAAGTTACGTCCAAATATAATTCCATAGGAGGAAAATTTAACGCTTGCTTGTGCATTAATTGTTTCTCTATGTAGTGTTCCTTGAAAACGCCATAGACAACTATCCCTTTACACCACATGCAAACTTCAACTCATGAATCGAGTTCGAGCACCTGCAATATGGAACGCACTGCTTTCTTTCGCGGTTCGAATTGCAAATCATGGTACTGAGCATCATTTTTGAAGAAAAAACGGCTCGTTAGATATTTTTCCGGTATCGCTGAAACTGGGAATGAGCATTTTCATTTTAAAGTCTTCAATAAAAAAAATGACGACAAAAAATCAATGAGAAAATCAATTGTTTCTTTGAAAACGGTAATCATTATCTAGATTTTCTACTTTGGACATGCGTTCAACAGGACTGTTTGCTACTCGAACATCGAAAGAACAAGGTTTATACTCTACATTGTTTATGGCGTTCTTCAAACCACCCCACAACGGAAAATAAAATATCTTGTACATGTTTATGGCGATCCGTGTACATAGAGTTGAAAAAAAACAAAAGAAAAAAAATGCAAAAAACAGGCACTTGACAATTGCTTACAATGTAATGAATTCACATTGTTTAAAATGGGTTGATCACATTAGGTAACGTTAAACTTTCCTTCAAGGGAAATAAGTACTCCAAGGTTATGACACTGACTCTTCTATTATGTTTCTTATTCTCCAGGAACGGTTACAAACTGGCTGAGAAGCACCCAAAGAGGGTGGACCACCCATATCAGATAGCGTAATAGATTTAAAATATTTCAAGACTCCTCAAGCAACGAACGAAGTTGTTCCCAACAGAACCATCCTTGAGGGCTAAACGTCTACCAAAGCTACAAAAGTACAAGTATATCCTTGATGCCGACCTTTCAACTACCGTAGCAGCTGCGCAAGACGTGACAGGAATACTCGCCACAGCACCCGATTCTCTCAGTATCTCAAAAATAAATCCAGTGGAGGTGAAAATGCTCGACTGATCTTTCAATGCAAAGGAAGAATAAAACCAATTAATCCGACGACGTGCGTCAAAACCCTGAACCTTTTGATAAATCTATCCAGGAAATTCAAAAAAAATTGAATGAGCGAGTCAAAGAGAAACGCCAATCTGCTTTCATGAAAAATCAACGTGAGGAACACAGCGTTCCTTCGGGATGATGTGAGAAACGATTTTATGGTTTACACAGAAGTATGTGATGCTGATTGCTGTTATGGCTCAGTTTCAGTAGTACTGTTGGGTGGCAATACAAATAGGTTGTATCTAAGGCTATTAAACTTTCTTTATGTAGTAACAAACAAAGATATTCTGAAAAATAGATTTTCGTCGATATTTGAATGTAAGGACAATGAGAATGCTGTACACAGAACCAAACTTAGCAGCACATGGATGAAAGGAGACAGTGGTTGGTTAGAAGAACCGAATTTCTATGTTACGTCAGCTGTTATGGGACGCCCGTTTGTAGTTTATCAGGCAAGCCCATCAATACACTATAAGGCATTGGACTTTCTTCAGCGTACAATTTTTATTCCCAAAGCAATCTCATATTAATTTGGAGATTATACGTCACTTCGAAAAGAAGTCTACAAATTTTACTTCCTTAAGAAATATTTTTTCTTTCTATTTTTTAATTTTAAGAATCTCGTACGCATTTATCATTTTACGAGTGGTGTTGTTACTGGAAAAAAGCGGCTTACTTATTGTCACAGTGACGTCTTTAAACAAAAAAAAACAATGAGCAATCAAGTGATCGTGACAGGGGACGGAGATACCGGAAAGTTAATTTGGCCCTGGCAAACTCCATAAGACGAGACCTACAGCATAACTGAGAGTTTTTGAGCGCGGGTGCTAGTATCATCCGAAAGCCTACGCAGCCAAGTAAAGTTGTGACACCTTAACGTGCAGCCTCAAGTAGTACAAAGCAACCCGAAATCAGTCGCAACGACAATGAGTCAAAAGCATTAAAGTCAAATGTTGTACAGACATAACATTCCAGGGCTACTGATCGGCAACAAACCAATTCAACTGATGTCGAGCAACAAAGACGTCCAGAATTTCTCAAACTCTTGACGCCGGGTCAAATCATCACAAATCGATCACACTTTAAAATAATCAATTCGAACGATGACGGTGCCAAAAGTTGTGCGATGGAACCTAACAAAAGGATAGGAAAAAGGACTACTCGATCCCTCAGATCCCTACTACCCAAGAAAGTTCTGATGAAATGGGCTTCAGCCCACGCAGATTAATCATTGATGGGAACAGCTCTAAGGAAGTGACAGAAAAACATTCGGAACCTGAATAAGGGAATAATAGGAGGAATGAGCGACGGCTTTTAGCAAACGAATTTCGTAACGAGGAAGTGACACGAGATGCGCAGAACTGACGATGGACGAACAACTAAAATATTATAAGAGGATGCTTGAAATGGCTAATCGTAGTTAACCCACAAATCTATCGGCCCACGTATTGAACCAAAGGCCCTTCGAGAAGAAAATTCCTGCAATTTTGCGGCCAAGGGACAGAAAAGAGGTTGCAGCTACATCAGGATTATCTGAATCTGAGGAGGATGACAGCAACTTAATTTCAGAACGAGCTGCCCTGAAAAAATAAAAGCGAAACCAGCAAACCAGGAATAATAAATGTGATTTCCTTCTTGTTCTTATTTAACAGACTGGATATATGGTTGTTTAGTAGACGGTGGCTGTCTTGAGCGGGATAAGGGGTAATGTTATGAAGTGTTCAATATAGGAATATAAATTCCAGTGTATAATCTATAAAAAGGAGCATTTGATGTGGTTATATGTTTGCCTGTTATGTCTATGTGGTTTGTTATAGATGAATGTATGTTTTGGGTTAAAAACACTCAGCTTTTGAATAAAAAGTGAGCAAAGGAAGGGAAACGGGGTTAATCGGTCGGATACCAATGGTCGTTAAAAAGAGCCCTAAAAATTGGGCAAGAAACAGAGACTGGAAAAGCACTGATTCTGATGATCAGTGAAAGAGATGAATACTGAAGAGTAGAGAATACTGTAGAGAGTGCTCAGAAATAGAGAGTTTTGAAAAGTACTGGATTGCAAGTAAGCAGTGACACTGAAATGAATATGTTGTAAGCAGTGTTTGATTCTCAGCAATGTGCGTGTGTCTTTATATGAAGAAATATTAATAGACAAAATTTTTGACCAAAACTTTCAATTGTTGGAAGAAAGAAATTCATCATCAAGTCATAAAAAAGGGAATGTTAATAAATTATGAGTAACGCAACACTTTTAAGTACAATTTGGGGTATATAAACCTATATAACCAGACCGCAGATAATCATTGTTTCAGCAACATTTGGCCAATAGCCCTGTCTCTCAACAGAGATATTCTCCTGAATTTTTCTAGCACGAGGTAGCCACTGGACAACTCCTCGAGTTGACAACCATTCAAGTAGAAAACCGAGGTAGCTGTGTATTTCCTTTTCAAGGCTACTCGTTCAAGTAAACATTTTATTAAGAAGCTGAGCTCACAGCAAGTTATTACATCGACATGTCTGTCTGTCCGTCTGTCTGTCTGTCCGTGCTCTACAGGCCACATACTTCGACCGATTTGGATCGATCAATTTTCTGCCCAATTGCTCAACCTGGTCGATCAGGGTCAAAGGTCCACTAGGGTCAGAGTGGCAAAAGTTTAGACTTGCCGCAAACTTGATACAGTGATGCGTTAAGTCACTTAATAACCATTCCGATTTTCAGTCAAATCGGTCAACTCTAGGGGTCTGTGAAGGGGTCCACTAGGGTCAGCAGGGGTAAGTTTTAAATTGTGGCTGATTTGCCTCAAACTTGGTACGAGGATACATAAGGTCATTTGAAACAACAACACTGATAATCAGTCCAATCGAATAACCCTAAGGATCTGTGAATGGGTCCACTAGGGTCAGATAGAGCAAATGTTAGCTATTCGCCGATTTGCACCCAACTTGGTATACTGATTCCTGAGGTCATCTAGAAGATGTATATAGATTTTCAGTGGAATTGGTCACTGCTTGGGGGCCGGTATGGGATCCACTAGGTCCCACTAGGGCAAATTTTAGATATTAATCGATTTGCACCAAACTTAGTATGGTGATACCTTGGCTCGCTTAAAAACCCCTACTGATTTTCCATTCAATCTGTCAACCCTTACTGGCTGATAAGGGGTGAACTAGTTTCCAAAAGAGCAATTTTTAGGATATTGGCCAATTTGCTTCAAACTTGGTAGCGTGTGTCTTGAGAACATGAAAACTGTGCTTGTAATTTTTAAATGGATTCAAGCAAAGTGCAAGTAAAACTGTTTCATGTTCTAATAAAATGGCACCGAAAATGTATGATTACGACTCTGAATGACTATGATTACTGAATCAACGGAGGGAAGACCACCTGTGAATCCTATCGCACTAAACTTTTCTTCGTCCGATGAAAGGGAAGACCAGGATAGACAACAGTCTAGGGGGAATTCCTCAATCTTACACAAATGGTTTTGTACTACGTACGTTTCTCACCAACCATTTTCCCAATGCTATTCGTGATGTACTTCTCTAAACTCTATCAGCTTATCTTTTTTCCCCAATTGGCGATAATGGGCTCTCATCTTTTCCAACTACGGGTGGAGCGAATTTTTTTTGTTCTCATGTCCAATTTAACCAATTTGAAGAAAACAAGAAATAGAAGAAGTAGTTTCCTGGCATTCGATGCAGAGCTATTAAACAAGTTTGTGACATACGTCTCCGAAATGGTGGAGGACTATGACCAAATTGAATACAACTTTGCAGAAAATATCGTGATATTCTACCGTTCATGCACACTTCTATGGTCTATCTGTGAACAGACTCCCTACTGCGAAAACGACCACCATGTGTTGGAAGACGTGAAATATTAAGACTAAAAATGGTAAGATTTTACCTTTCTTTTCGAAAGTAATGCCTTAAGAAGATGTGTGAAAATTGAACTATTTTTTAAAAACTCTACAGCGACCATGGCGGGACACCAGTTTTACAATTTATTAATGCACTAGCTAAACCTGATCCTCCTCAACACCGAAATATACAACTTTTGCAACATAGCACCGCAAAAAATTCTTCCCCGTGAGCATGTTCGATAAAAATGTTATATTTGAGTTTATATTATTTTAAAAGGCCAAAGACCTTGTTTTGAGTACAATTTAAATCAAATTTTATTGGATCAGTTTCCACGTTCTCATTTCACATGTAAAAAATCTATTCCAATATTTTTCTTCAACATACGGATTTTTTTTCAATCAACAATATGTGAAACAGCAGTATTCTGAAAATTAAATATGAATTTTAGTCAACGACTTTCTTTCCATTTGCGAATTTCCTCATTTTAAATCGTTAACCATTAAATGCCAGCTCCTTCCGATATGAGGAGGCGAAACGTAACCTAACCGTTTATCCACTATCCCAAGAGAATTCTACTTCCCCCAGTACTTTTTTTCCTGAGATCCCCCACCCGCCATCAAACGCTTACAAGAAAGAGCGGGAAAAGACCTTCAATTCTCCACCAGAACCACGATTGTTCCGCATGTCGTTTAGCCATACCGTTGCGAACAACCTTCTTCCTATACCAAAGCACACTCCAAACTGAGGAGCACCCTAGTTCCCCCTCTCGAGAACCGTAGGATTTTGGCTACCTTCCCACATTTGCATATGGATAACCCTATCTTCAACCCACTCCTTCCCAGGAGCAGCAGATGGGTCTGCATAAGGTTGCCCACTGCTAGTCCACAGAGAATCGAGGGCCTACATTTCTCTGGTTCTACTCCCGGGGCCACCAGGAAGGCGCGCATGGTCCAACCTGACTAGTAAGTGGCCGTGAGCGAATTCCTAGATACTTCTCCACTGGAGTAACTCTGGGTAAAGAGGGGGTCGTGTACCTACTTCCCGACCCATCTACCGAACCCGCAAAGGAGTCACTCTGATCCCTCACCCGAGTCATTTTCCCTCCATCCCTGAAAGCTCACAAGCTCCGATCACTGGAAGCGTATCTCCGAAACGCTTCCAGTCCTCTCCGCTTGTGTGTCTGTCTCTCCTCTCTTACAAATTCCCTTTTTGGTGTTAAAACAACCTACCCAACAAAACCGAATCTACATGCACAGGATATCCACCCTTTTACCACCTACCTTCACCTGATCCGGTTCCTTACACGCTCCCCCCAACATGGTCCCCATGGTTTCTGAAACTGTGTGACAAGCATGCCCTTAATGGTGCAAACCAAGCCTCAAGTCTTTACGTTAAAGCGTTGCTGAGACAGACAGACAGACAGCACTTACGATCTTATAAAGTAGCTTTCGCTACTTAATAAAACACCTGTTTCCGAGCCAGGTTCGAATTAGTTGTGTATGTATTGAAACAGTGAATTCTATTTAACTTTTCTGTCAGTTAGCATCTAGCCTAGTTTATTTTTCAAAAATATCTTTCTTGAGTGCCTTCTTACTATTTCGATGTTTGCGTATTCAACCACTTGTCCATGTGAATTTTTGTCCACAGTTCTGTCTATTTTTGGGCAAGCTTAGCTAGCTAGCAGGGATTGAGAGTACCAAGATTCAGGCCATGCTTTGCTCAGTTCCTAGGCAAACTTCTAGAAATTATATGAGAGTTTTTGTGCTCGCGAGAAGGAGCAAGCAAGGGAGCAGAGCATATAAATTTGTCCAGTTTCTGGACAAATTGTCTAAAATCTGTGTATGGAAGTAAGAAGAGCGTTGCTAGGTAGTTGGCCTAATTTTTATGCGTAGACTGATAGTTTTTATGAATGGACTGACGTGATAAAACAGTCTAGCAGTGAAGAAACTAATGTTACACGGTGTTACGTTATTTTAACTCTTCACAGTACAATTAATTATTCAGTCGCAACAATTTCAGCTTCTCATCGTCAGATACTTTGCTGAACATGTCAGCCGTCAGTTGGGAGTTTCCATTTCTCTCCATCAATTCCTCAAGCATTTGCCCACAGAAATTGAAAAGAGCTTGATTTCCTCAGCTGCTTACGCGTGAATGGTGCAAATCCTTTCTTTCTTTGCAACAGATTGAAACTGCTGTTCTTCATTCTCTGGATTTCCTCGTCCACATCTTCATATTTCTTCCTCTCCATTCTTTCCTCTTGAACGCGCATGCTAGCGGCTTTCTCAAATGCCAGTAGCTCATCCAGGAAAATACTTGGACTGTACTTCCATTCATCGTACGTAGTTTCCAGTTCTTTAAATTTTTGCAATAGTTCCTCCATTGTTATCTGGCGTGTTTTGACGTCTAAAAACAAACAATTATTAAATGCTCAACAACAAAGACTGAAGAATCGAGTTGCCCTAGAAAAAGGCTGAAGAATTGAGTCGAAACGTTGGGAAATAAAACAACTTGTGCTAAACACTCGTGGACCTTCCTCCTTACTCTACATTAAGATGCTCAACAATTAAATTATAAACCCAAATGATAATGAAAATATATTATATACAAAACTATATTAGAATATTGAAAACTCTCACCCATTATGACGAGATTCCAGAAACAAAAAAAACTATCAACTTTAAAATTCCAAAAAACGACCTTCCGCGTTTCCAACAACCAATGTAAGTGGTCCAGTGCCAACCGTAAACTGAGAGCAAGTTGTAACTTTCTTGTTTGTTTATGTATGCTGGCACAGCGCACTTTGGTTTTTTAATTGGATATTTTGCCCATAAACTGGGCACACTTCATGCGGACTATCTTGTGCAAATGGGGATGCATATTATTCTGATTGCATCAGTTATAAAGAAATAAGTAATCAGTATCGCATATTTATAGCGTATTTGATCGCAAAGAAAACTACGGGAAATGCGAATTTTCTTATACAAGACGGGATACAAACTTTCCATTTGTATGATTCCTTGGGAACTAAATTTTATACTCATTGGTACGCAAATCTGTCGGGGAATTGTGAACAACATTATAAACAACTCCTCGTTGCTGTACTTCCGTTTTTGCATATTTCCGCATGCAAACTAACCAAATTTTGTTCACCATTCCAATTCCCTAACGTTGGCGCGTAGACAACTTTTGCCCAGAGGTGAGATAGACAAATAAACGAGGCATAACTCTTCATTTTATAGCTTGAAGCCGTTTTGCCCAGCTTCCTGGCAAAATAAACATACAGGGGTGGCTTTTTTCCAATATGGTAAAATTTTTTCCCAGATTATAGACAATAACAAAGTAAAGATATTCAGGCCTAAGATAGGTATTTGCAATTATCATCTGGCAAGAACCAACATTTTTATTTCATTTTTTTACGTTCATGAATCCATTGATAATAAAAGCAAGCCTTATTAACCAAAGGCGGAGAGGAAGCAACAAGGATAGAAAGAAGATTTACGTATCAAATTGCTCCCATCATCACCATGTCAAAACGGCCAAGTGTTCTTCCACGGATTCTTCCCATACCTGTACGAGATGGTATTACGAATTACATTGAAAACCATTCTGGAGAGTATGAAGACGCTGCAAATGGCAAAGATCAATTTTGGGATCGAATGAACGAAATGTTTGCTGAGGTATTACTCTCCTTCTTACAATTAATTCTACCTTTTTTTATGAAAAAATAACTAGAATTCTTATAGTCACATATTGCTATTATATATTTTGTTGTTGTAAAACATAAATTGCAAAGAATTTAGAATACAGTGCGAATACCTTGTATAAAGAGTATTACATTGCCGCTGTTCTAACCGCAAAGGTCATTCGGGACAAAACGAAGGGCTCCATTCAAGAAGTTTTCCTGGGCTACAAGTTTTTGATTTACCCGGAGAAGGAGACTAAAGAGTCCCGCCGCTTTGTTTACGGGTATCGATTGTGATCTCATATTATGGAGGAGATTGTGTCACCCAAGATGTCATTAGAGAAGGCGAACCAGACGAGATGAACATTGACGTGGAACCACTGTATCCCAAAGAAGATCGAATTGATCGACCATTTTTCCAAATGAATCACGCGGTTGTGTTGAGAGCAGTGAAATGTCAACCTTTAGGCATCAGCCTCAACCATTGGCTATTTTCCGACTGCTGCAAACCTGCCGATTTACGTGAATGACTCCAGCTTGAATGATCAAATATGAAGTAACGTCAATCTGAGCCTTTACGAGATGTCTTTCTTTTCAAAATTTTTCTTTCACTGACTAAAAGAAACATGTCCAACAACGATGTACTGGGCAAAACAGTTGATTAAAAAAATCATTAAACTTTTATTGATTCACTAGTTCATTCTCATTATTACCTCTAAGTTTACCACTTGGTATGACTGCGACCGTCGAAGGATAATTAGTCCGAGCTATGTGGTATCAACTATGCGAGAAAGTCATTTCTGCTTATGAATGTGTTATATAATTGTTTGGTTTTTCGTTTCAGAGTAAGATTAATACTCATATGCGTAGAATTTCAATTCACATTATGGTTTTTATTCCTTTTTAATTATGTATATTTTTTTAATTCATAAAATATTACGTCAATAAAAATATAACGTATAATGTTACGCGTGATAACTGTTTTTCAATTAATGAATTATTTGAGTTAGTGCGCAAGTCGGTCCAAAGGAAGATTTCTGCCTTGCTCGTATTTTTTTTTCTGGTTGGAATGTCTGCTTGCATATGCATATACACTTGACACAATCTCTCCCAGCAAACTGATAACTATATACATATTTGTGCTACATATAAAACAAATCGGTTACACTTATAAAACGTGAACTTTTGGAATGATGTCTTGAAAGTTTGCCTAAAAACTTGGCAACTTAACACTTACTTTGAGGATGGCGGCGTGAACATTATGAACCATATGTATGAATTCTGTTGTTGTCCAACTGAAATTGTCCAAGATGTAACGGACTTGTCAGTTTGTTTATGGATTTTGTGTATTAATATATTTTGTTTACCAAGGGATGTAGCTTCGATGGTGGTACGGGTCGTCTTTAGAAGTCCGTGTTAATTTATGAATGATTTTGTAGGAGAAAGATAAGAATAAAATGGAAATATGATAAAATGATATAAGGAAGAGAGATGATAATTTCGAACTTGATTCTATGAATGCCGAATGATGATTTTGAGAGAGAGAGAAGATGTGTTTTTGCTGGAGGCCAGATTGATAGTAAAGTTTATTCCAAATGAATGGTTAGTAAACGACAGTGTTATGTTAGTGACCGATTCTGGTCTTATGTAACGTGTCAGGTTGCATCGCATAGCGATGCAACGTGATACGTCACTTATATATTATGAGTAGTATTTAGGTATTTAGTTGGCTGTGACAAAGAACTGCGCAATATTAGTTAACCGTAAGAAAATCAGGTCAGCACATTATGAGGGCTAACATATTCTTGCTGACCATGTATCCGTTTAATTTTCCGTATTACTAGTTACACCTATCAAGACCTTGTGGCTGAAAACTGGAGAGAAAGAGACATTTTTCTTTACTCAAGCGGCTCTGGACATTTTTTACACATTTGAATACAGTGGACGGACAGACGGACGGGATGTTAGAATGCAACGGAATAAACTTTCCATGAGAAGAACATTTTCGTGAGAAAACAAGGTGACCTCGATTCCCTTTTCTGTCCCTTCAACTTTTCAACCTTTCATATAATCTTGAACGGCGAGTTGTTTTTGAGATAAAAAATCAAATCAACAACATTAGCCCAACCACCACCAACAACCCAAACGGGCATTTTTCTTGAAAATTTACAGTACCAAGTGAAGAAGGGAACAATAAACATGAACTTACTCCATGTAAGAATGCATTGTGATAAACTTTCCATGAGAGGAACATTTTCGTGAGAAAAATGGTGAACTCGATTCCGCCTTCTGTCCCTACCTTCAACTTTTCAAACTTTCATAAAATCTTGAACGGCGAGTTGTTTTTGAGATAAAAAGATTTTGTTCTCCGTGTGTGGAGGTGTAATTAAAGTCAAATTTTCAGCCGAAAACAGTGTAGTCGCAAGGTAGGTTTACTTGTGAGTAAACTCGCGCCTGCCTTTCAACTTTTCACACTTCTCAAATAAGATTTTATGATTTTTTATTCAGTTTTTTCGTTCTTTTCTCAAATTCATTTTTCTTGCTGAACGTGGTTTGCGGCTTGAATCAACTTGCTCTAGCTCTATGCTGACCTGACAGCTTAATCGCTCGATACAGGCGAAGTTCTTTTCATATGAAAGACCGACATTTGCAGCCAACCATGATCAAATTTAAAGCCACCCATGAAAGTTAAAGTTGGAAAGGGAGAAGCTCATTAAACTAACCAACGATCGATCGATCAAATAATCCAGGCTGTCCATAAATCAAATGAGCTCGTCTTGGAGTGGACCGAGGTTGTGCCAAAATGGCCGATCAGTGCTCCAAGTCCAGTCTCAATTCGCCTCGTCTATCGCTGAACGTGTCACTCTGGGCGTCCAAGAGCTCTCCACAAGTGGAAGAGAAGTCACAAGCCTGAATCCTTTTGCTGGAAGTGGCTCTGGGGACCACATCAACGTAGATCCCTCCGCACTGGTCTCCCACCCGGAGTTTAACGCTGAAAACGGACGTAGTCGCACCCCAGATGACAAGCAACTTGTACGACCTGAAGTCTGTTCCCACCTGTGCCCTGTATGAAATTCGTGTCGACATCCACTTAGAGGAGGAACCCAGCCAAGAGATAACGATGCTGTTCGGGAGAGGGAGAGTGGGTAGGAGGAGTTGGACAGCTACCATATCGAGATCACTCGCACCATCTGTTTCATGTTTTGTGCTTGCATTTAAATTCTGGTATTGCAAACTTATGGTTCCGAAACGCGACAATGGCGAAGAAAAAAGAGAAGAATTTTTTTCCGGCAATATTGTGCCATATATTCTAACAAATCGGTAATGACTTTTGTAAGGAAACGATGTGGATAGTAGTGACGCCGGCAGCCAATTAAAAAACCAATGGTGTCAATGGAATCCTCATGGTCAGTTTTTATACAAGGGATTTCTATAAAACTCGTCAGCGATTCATGATATTCGTGAAAACCTGAAAATGAGAATTTTGAGCCGACCAAACAAGCATAAAAGTTAGAAACGTAAGCCCCGGAGATCCTGTTCAGAACGCAAAATTTCACAGAGGCCGCCGCACGATAAAAAAGTTGCCGGCAACAGGATTTCATGGTGACCAGCAACTGGAGCAGCGACAACTCTAAAATAACCAAATGAAGCTCCAGAACACGCTTGCCTTTGTTTCAAACTTGTTTCGAGCGTTTCTTCGGTTAATGAGAAAAATAATAAATACGACACAAGGAAGATGATTATTCAAATAAAAAATTTATTTTATGCTTTCCGACAAAGACCTCTCCCTAAATAGAAACGTATTCATCAGCAGCACATACCTTAATATAATGAACAAAAATAAACATGAATTGGGGGCGTGTTTAGAGCGTCAGCTATTTTTTTTTTAAACTGAAAATAAATTTGTTTCCCCTTCTTGATTTCCATTGAAAAATTGAGTGAAAAGCGAGTAAAACAATTAAAATAAATTGTATTTCTACACAATTTACCATTTACTGATAATACGCTCATCGTCACCTGTCTGCAACTCAGCCGAATAAAAATTTTACTTTTAAATTAGTGACCCTTGGCCAGGAGTACTTGGAGTAGTCTTTTGTTAGGCTCCAGTTGAGTGCGGCATTGTGCTTCCAGGTGGCAGAGACAAAACAAACACTCTAAAAGCACGAAATTATGTCGACAACCTTAGAAAGTATAAAATGGGTGGGAAGGGATATCCACGAGACTATTTCATCCCCTGATGTCTCCCGAGCGGGGGAGAGGAGTGGGGATTGTGGATGGGGCTCCTTGGAGGTTGATTAGTGACAGGTCTGCTTCTCCGGGAGTTGGGCTCGGAGGGACATCGATATGAATTTCCAATTTCTCTCGGTTCAACTGCTACAGCTGCAGCTAGAAATGTTGGGAACGGTTATTTGGCACAGTATGATGTATAAAGGATATAAAAAGGATATATTATAACGTGGCTGGAGAAGATTTGAATCCCATAGTCACGCGTATGATATATAATTTCTTTTTCTTTTGTTCACATTCAGATGTTTAATTGAACTGTTTGTTCTTTATGAAGTAGCAAAAGCTACTTTATAAAATCGTCAAGTGTGTCTGTCCGTCTGTGTGTTATCACGAAATCTCAAAAATGCTTTGACGTACAGATGTGAGCTTTAGAACACATGTTTGTCTGCTCAATAGCAGTCCTGTTACTAAGTTTCGAAAAAAATTGGTTGCATCGTGTATGACTTATGCACCATGAAAATCTTGTTCACTACATCATGAAGATTTTGTTTTCCTAAGCTTCTAGATCGCGTTTTAGCGAATCTTGCAGCGCACGTTTTTGCGAATCTCGCAGCTCATGTTCAAGCGATTCTTGCAGATCGTGTTCAAGCGAATCATGCAGATCGTGTTCAAGCAAATCTTGCAGATCGTGTTTCAGCGAATCTTGCAGATCGTGCTTAGCGAATCTTGAAGATCGCGTTTAGCGAATCTTGAAGATCGCGTTTAGCGAATCTTGAAGATCGCATTTAGCGAATCTTGAAGATCGCGTTTAGCGAATCTTGAAGATCGCGTTTAGCGAATCTTGCAGATAGTGTTTAGCAATCTTGAAGATCGCATTCAGTGAATCTTGAAAACCGTGTTCAGCGAATCTTGAAGATCGAGTTCAGTGAATCTTGCAGATAGTGTTTAGCAATCTTGAAGATCGGGTTTAGCGAATCTCAAGACATCGACGTCGAAGCCTTGTCCGGACCGGATTTCAAAGGTGACAATGGGTGGCAAGAGAGTCGCACTCCAGATAACGAGCAACTTGTACGACCTGAAACCTGTTCCCACGTAGGCTCTCTGTCAGATTCATGTCGACGTCCACTTGGAGGAGAATCCCTCCCGAGAGAAAAAGATGCTGTTCTAGTAGCGGGAAAGGAGACTACTGAAGATGAAGGGGCAAAGGTACGTTGTCAACTTCTCATTCCGTAATGCGACGATGACAAGGATCAAATAAAAGGAAAATTTTGAGGCGATATCTTTCCGTTGCATACTGAAAATTTTCAGATAACGGTAGTGATTATGTTCAGGCTGAGACACTTGGTTCGGAACGCAAAATTTCAACCAGGCCGCCGCACGACGAAAACATTGCTAGCAACAGAATTTGATGTTGCCCAGTTACTCGAGCAGTGACAACTCTTCAACAAGGAAATGAAGCTCGAAAACACGCTTGCACATGCTTCAAAATAATTTCAAGGGGGTTCAATTTTTTCTTGTCGAGTTTTCCCGGCTTTTTGTCGGGGTGCATTTTTTAAAATTATATCGTCCGCTTGTTGCTTGGTCGGCTCGAAATGCTCTATTTCAGTTCTATGAATCCCTGACGAGTTCTATTGAGGTCCATTACATGCAAAATTACCACGACGATTCCAACGACGCCGTTTGTTTTCTGTATTTGCTGCGATCGTCACGCTGTACCACCCACGTCACTACCGATTTCTTAGAATATTCCACTATGCAACGACAAGATATTGCCGGGTACTATTTCTTCTCGTTGTTCTCTTCTTCTCTTCGACATCTTCGTATTACAGAATCACAAGTTTGCGGTACCGCCAATTTACGCCAAGCCCTTTGACAAGGATAAGCTGATGGCGAAAGTGATCTCGACATTTACCCTTCAGCTTCCGCATCCTCCCTCTCCCTTACAGTATCAGTTTCTTCTGGGTGAGTTTCTCCTCGAACTGGACGTCGACACGAATCTCATACAGAGCCCAGGTGGGAAAAGGCTTTAGCATTTACAAATTGCTCGTAAGTTGAAAGCGACTCTTTTGCTAAACCTTTTCGCCTCTTATATCTGGTTTGGAGGACATTAAGTCCCCGCAAATCTTTGTTCCAGTCAGACCTGTCACTACTCCTGCGCCTGGCTGTGTTGCTGGACGTCCGGAGCGACAAGTTCATCGATTGACGCGAGACTGGGCCTCGATCACTGATCGGCCATGTTGGCATAATTTGGCTCCATTTCAAGACGAGGTGAATTATTTCGTCAGTTTCATGGGGTGGTTTAGAGAATGCAAAAAATGACAAGGAAACAGGAAAAGCTATAATGAAAATTAACGCGAGAACCATTCTTTGGGATGTGATATACAATATATGTATAAAATATGATATATGAAGAAAATACTACAACGTGGGGGAGGAGGTTTGAATCCCACAGGCACGCGTGATACACATAACTTTTTTTTTGTCCACCTTCAGATGTGTAATTGAACTGTTTTTTTCTTTATTTGTAACGTAAATGTCATGATTGAAACAGGTAATTCTAACATGTCACGACTCTTTCACGTTGCAACGGTGCACGGCAACACACTTTTGAACAGGTTTTCTTACGAGGAATGACTTATTCAACAAGAATGAGTGACATGCCGCTCTTTTCAAGCCTGTTACAAGTTGCCCTTGCTCCTCACGCCCAACGCAGCACCGGAACGGCGTCATCTTCACTCGATCGGGATGCCCCTCCAACTTGTAAAAGGTGCTTTTCATCTTGCTTGCTACGGCTCATCCCCGCGACCCGACGCCCGAGCCCCCGGACCCGACGTCACCCGAGCCCCTGGACCCTACACCCGAGCCCCTAGACCCGACACCCGAGCCCCTGGACCCGACACCCGAGCCCTCAGACCCGACACCCGAGCCCCCAGAGCCGACACCCGAACAACCAGAGCCGATATAATTTGTTTTTTACGAAGCTGCACTTTGTTCGGCAAGTAATGAATTCGACAAGTTTGTCTG
>VICI01002592.1:0-15983 GCA_019593645.1 Akabosia matsudoensis
ATGTTCGAATAGTTCTAATAAAAGTGAAACGTGAGCGTCACACTAATTATTTGTTTCAGGGCAGTTGAGCTGAATGATTTTCAAGTCGCATCGAAATCCTAGGAACGGAGGAAATGGCGCAGAATTCAATGGTGTCCTTCACATCACACATCAGAAGGGCGTCTTCATGTCTTTCAGAGAGATGGGCTGGAGAAACTTACTTTATTGAACAAACTGCTTGAGCTTTCTCCATTCTTGCAATTGTTTTGTTTTTAGCTGGTAGAATTCCTTGCGCAGTGTGTTCTAGTAAATCTCCCATTACCAAGTAAAGACAACTTACTTCATTAGGCTAATGGCCCCAATCCAAATATCTAATGCAAAGCTTTTAACATTTCTCTAAAATTTAATCACCCGTGAAGTGCATTATTTGTGTTTACATATAAACCGTCGCGTCGTTGGTTCTTCTTTACTAAAAACAACAAGGATGCAGAGAATTAGCCTAAAAGTTTTCATAGAAATTGTCTTCTTCCCGTGTTAGCGGACTACAGCTGGATTGCGATTGTCTAGAATGGGCTGCTGAAAAGATACGGGCACGAGAAATAAAACCAATGTGGCTTCTGTGAACTTTCATGATATGCAGAGTAAGAAAAAACCGTTCCTTTGAAGAAAGAGCTAGATCATACGGCTTGAATAAACAGAATTGGATGCTTTTTAAGTAAATAAATATATTGTTTTCCATATTTTCAGCGATATCTTATTTTACTATTGGAATATCGTTTACATTGAAAGTTGATAACTTCAGAAAAATATTTATTGTTTGCTTTATTTACTTACAAAATAATATCAAAGCTTACATTTTACTTGTATCGATCTAAACTAAGGGAATACATGTGAATATACTTTGTTATAACGAACCGTAAGTCGATTGTGCACAAACAATTTGTTCAAATGCGTTATTAATCTCGGAGAGTGAAGAAACTTACACAACTTCAAATGTTAATATACCCTACATGCACTAATCAAAGCTCTACGCTTTCATATTTTCGGATTTCCTTTAGGCGTTGATTCTGAAAGTGGGTTATTATTCGGTGACATGAAAAATACTTTTGTATTCTTTTAGACGTATAAACCAACACACCATCATAAAATCATACATCTCTGAAAGCATTCGGATGAGAGTCTCTATACTCAAACATCAAAACATTTTCTAATTCGGAACCACACACAAGTAGGTTACTAAATACTGATTGTTCTATTTCTTCTTACATTCTTTCCGATTCTCTACATCACAGCATAAAAATAGCTTACTATATATATAACAAAACAATTTGGTTGTCTGACAAAATGAATATTAGAATCATTTGGTGAGGAATTCGGAAACATGTATAGCGTACGAATAAATTTCGTCGCACAATGGAAGAGCTACAAAGTTTACTTTCCAGATTGCACATAGAACTTGATGAGGCTTAACCACATCCTATATTGGAACAATTGCTAAGGTAATGAAAATGTCAAGTTTCCATACATTGAACACAATTCTAACAACCTTTTCACCTTTAGAGTAGTTGGGTACGTGAACAAATCTTTATTCTCGCGTGATATAATATTGTCTTACCACAAATAACGACATAAAAGCATTTTGAATCCCAGTCGGATAAAGTTTTTTTTAAGTCGAAAATCTTTTTGTGAGCGATGTAATCATCTTTTCTTGGCATTGAAATAGCTTTAAAATGCACTGCCAAATCGGTTTCTGCGCTACATTGACATTGTGGGAAAACTTTGAAAGATGAACACGCCCTTTCCATTCAAACACTGACACGTAATATCAAAGGCTTATAGCTTTAATTTCACGCCGAAGTGTACGTGATGTAAAGGTTCATTGACGAGGAAAGATGTGGCATTTTCACCACAATCTCTCTTACATCGCTGTTGCTGTGTTACACCGCTCTAGTACATGTCGTCAAAATAAACCAGGGGGTACTTCATTCTTAGAACTGATTCACGAATGTCTCGAGATTTACTGGTACGAGCTTTCTCTTCTATTTTCTTTGTAAATCCTACGACAGTTCTTGGAAATACTCGTTATTGCGGGAGAGTGGATCATGTTTCTTCAATTTCGCAGTAGACACGAGCTGAAAGATATAAAACGTATCATGTTCTCATTTTATATATGAAAATACGGTTGCATAACATTAATATTTCTATTTATCCTTAATAAACTAGGCCGGTAATGCGCTCCCGTGGAACTTGAATTCATTGCAATAAACTATCGTAATGGAGTTTGAGAATATTACCCGAAGCAGCAAACAGCAAAAAAAAACTATGTATGTGTTTAGAGATATTGAAAACACTTACAAGTGAATCGCTTCATTGGTTGGTACAACTGCTAATGTTAAAAACCATGGATGGATGGCTAAAGGCTGAATGTTTACAAAAAATTGTGAAGTTCCACAAGCTTCAAAATGAGGTGAATTGGAGCGGACTTCTTTCAGCCCATATCTGGAGTCTTGAGCAACCGTGTGATTAACTGGAAACAAGAAGATGTTCAATTAATTATAAAGAGTCGACTCCTAACGGTGTAAAAGCCTTTAAAAAGCAAGAACAAACTCTAACACATAACGAAGGAATGAACAAATCTTAATAACTGGCCTAGAATTTCTCTTTGAACGAAATACGCTGGTATATGTTCATGTTTTCCCTTCTCACACATATTTTAGCATAAGTATCGCCTTGGGATGTGCTTCTATTTCTGTCTTAATTACTTCACAAGCAGTATCAAAAGTAGCTTTTGAGCTGCTTATGTAGTTTCTGGAATAGAAATTTAAGCAAACGCTGAATTTTGGAGATGAAAGCAAAAATTGATTCAAGATTGAACTAAACCCGTTATGAATGAACAGCGTGTTGAGCCTACGCGGAAAATTCGGCATACGGCATATGCAGTATATGGTACTACAGGGGACTTAATGAACATAATGAACGCAAAACCACGATCTGGTCATGCACGACGACCCAAATTGGTTTTCATCCGTCTGGTCAGAAACCGACTCATGTGCAAAAATTGGCTTGAAACGAGCAAAAATAAAATCAACGAAATTTGTTCATTAGCTTCGACTTCATTAATTGTTATAATCGAAATTGCAGATAGCAATAGAGATTCTATACTAAAAGCCGATTTTTTAGCCACATCTGTAACGATGTTCCACGAACACGGAAAATCAAAGCAAAATATTTTTTCAAATGATTTTGATGGTGGTTTTGACGTATTCGCAAACGCAAAGCTTTTATCTGCAAAACAAACGGTTTTTTCTAAAGAACCTAGAAGCGACTACATTTATTTTAGCGGAAAAGTATGATTTGAAAATAGAACTTCAATGGCCTACTTGCATTATAATCGACTGATTTTAAAGGAGCCTCACACCGTTAATTCGTGAACTGCTGTTTCAGACAGCTGACAGCTTTGATACAAGCTTCAAAGTGTCCAATGCATTAAATGTTGATTATTCTATTTTGCAAAGGCTACAGTTGATTTTTATTGTTCCATATTTTATCAGTCTCATGCTAAAATTTGCAATTTTTAGAGTAGTTTCTATTGTACGTGAGCTGAATTGAAGCTTACAAAATAGTTCAACAACTTGGGACTGTACACGAGAAAGGCTGAATGCATTCGCAGTTTCTAAATTATCAAATACAAACATGAGTTTATCAATTGTACGCTTCAATGATTTGCTTCATTTCTGTTTTGACAATGAAAGGAACATGCATATTTCTATTTAACGAAAGTACTTCTTTCTAGGTATGATGTTTTGATCAATGCAAGTTAAACTCGAGATATGTGATAATAATATCGATTGACAATTTTGAACAGAGACTTTTGATATTTTCAAGCTCCGGAAGACGATAATCAAACATCAATGAGAATATAGATGGAGGAGCGCACTATGTGAAGCTAGATTTTCGTTTTCCTCGCAACTTTCAACTTTAAGAAGTATTCGTAGCTGATTCTGTCGCTCATTCACAAAAATTCGTGGTACGAATCGCTATAAAAATCTTTGATTTTTTAACCTTGAGCATTATGTGCATATTGATCTTGAGTTTTTCGTCAACTTCGTTTAGGAACATTTTTTACATGGGGGGGGGGGGGGGTATTCCAAAAATATGATTAGTGGCGTTCCTCGAGGAGAAAGCATTTATTTATCATTTTTTAAGCTACAGGAGTTAGTTTTTAGTATAGGGCGACAGTTTCCCTTGACATGATGTCGTTGCAACCAGTACTGAANTTTAGGAACATTTTTTACATGGGGGGGGGGGGGGGTATTCCAAAAATATGATTAGTGGCGTTCCTCGAGGAGAAAGCATTTATTTATCATTTTTTAAGCTACAGGAGTTAGTTTTTAGTATAGGGCGACAGTTTCCCTTGACATGATGTCGTTGCAACCAGTACTGAAAAAACGACAGTTAGTAGCAGAGTATTTTGGGTATCTCACCCTGACGTTTTCGGATATTTTGCTCGAACATAAATGAGCACACATACAGCCATTTCTTCATTTCATTTCATGATATTTTGGGAGTTGCAAATGAAAGCTGACAAGGAACCATTTCTGCTTGGAAACACTCGACTGGAAAGACTTCCAGCTACCGAGCTTGCAGAGATTTGAGTTCCTAGGCGTCCTGAATGGACTCAAGTTGAGATTTATTGCAAAGTACGTAGCTCTTTAAAACCACAACGCTATATCTCAAGTCACACTGATTTCAGAAAGAATGATAGTCTAAACCGGTGTCGCGGTGGGCGTATTCAAGAGATGCTGTTCCACCGGATGCTTGAACACCGCTGCCGTACTCTTCATAAAACTTTATCACCAAGACAATGTTTTATCGCGTAATTATTTAGATCCTACAAAAGTGTGCAATTCAAAACCATACAAAATCGTATCTAATCTGTCAAACAAATAAAATCTTTGGCCCAGAGACATTACTTGTACCTCTGTCAGTTCATGAAGTCATACTAAACAGTGTGCAGTTATCAGTTATGGAGCCCAACCTTTAAAGCACCTTGAAACTACAAGTTATCTAACTCATATTTTGTTCTGTGTACATTCAACATTGTAAGACAAATGCATATTCGAAAGTAAACAAACTTGTTCAAGCGTTACCTTTCCTTCTGTATGTATCCATATCCGTTTCATCAGTGACTTCTAAGCAAAGTTTATTTTAACAGTTATCAGGGAGCCTAGCAGTGATGTAACTCAAATATTTCATCCCCACTCGTCCGCTGTCCGCACGTCCAGCTTAAACGCATGTTACGAAAACACGTAGTCCTCCGTTTGAACTCGCTTCGAAAGTTTGCATTGTAGATAGCATATACAAACGGGTTGCAACAAGAGTTACTCATCGCCAACCAATGGAACGAAAACCAGATCACGTTTATGTATTGGTAGTCATTTATCTCTGGATAGTATGGCTCTATAATGTTATAAAGTTGATATGGAAACCAGCACAAACCAAACAAAGTCACAATTCCGGCCATCATTTTTGTCACTTTTCGTTTTCTCTTTTGAAGCATGGCGTCCCTTTGAACTTCTTGATTTCCAGGAGTTTCACTCTCCCAAATATAGTAGCCCATTCGGACGTAAACCCAAGTCAGGATGATCAACGGAATGAAGTACTGGCTGAGGACGAGGAGTTGTGTGTAGTAAAATCTTCCATGCTCGGAAAACCAGGTTTGCTGACAACTTGGCGTGATCACCGTCCAGTTCCGGTTATGGTAGTAAATCACCCTGAAACACACGGTATAAAAATTCAGCTTCATGATGACATGGTCAATTTCTTACTCAAGCTCATACCTCATCAAATCAAATTCGCAAATAAATTATACAAAACGTCAGGTTGCGTCCAGACCTCATTTCAATCTAATGAATTACGTCATGTCGAATATCATGTAAAAAATTTTGCTATCAGACTACTCTATCGAGTCTGTTGAGTTTGCTTTTACTCTGTCTGTTGAGTCTTTTCATTCCCACAACCTTGACCATTCGACAATTTGAAGCAATCAAACTTCATCAATCATAGTACGGACAATCGCAAAGCAACTAAAACAACCAGCTGAACATCCGATATTTCATAAAACCGAAGTCTGTTAGTTACATGATAAAACCTCTAAATTAGGTCCGTTACGTGGTATAGATGTAAATTGCTCTTTTTCAATTTAGTGCTATTAATCTGGAACATTCAAAGAAATTTCTTTAAAAGCCACATACAAAAAAGTTGGTCGTGCAAAAGGCCTACAAATTTCTAGCTCATAGACAAAATATAGGGTGGTGTGCCAACGGGAAGTTTTGCAAGTGTAAATGACTACTGATTTCAACACCTCGGTGTTATTTCTCTTCTCACAACTTAACCACTGGAGTAAGCTACATAGTGTAACCGCAACATAAATTCCGTTATAGTAAAAATAATCTTATAAGGCTATCATTATTCATTAATATTTTTATTTTTACCGAAAGTCCAGATACATGGGAACGGATATAGCCACGGATATTGTCCAAATTAGTATTATTACCAAGACTGCAGTTCTCTTTGAAGTTTTCACAATGAACGGGTTCATTACGACTTTGTATCTATTCAGGGCGATTGCCGTTAATGTCAGCACACTCACGAGGACACTCACAGCTTGCACAAAGGGACAAACTGGACAAAGAAACTCTGGCAAGTCCCAGCGCTGCAATAGAGCGGCTTGAAAGTGAAACGGTATCGTGAACAAAGAAATGACAATGTCTGCAATCGCCAAGTTCACGAGAAATATATTCGTAACAATCCACATCCTTCTGGCTCCCTATAGAGAGGAGAAAGTAGAAAATTAATAAATGTGAGGAAAAACTTTTTTCATCTGCATAAATGCGATTTAAATGATCATTTCACCAGAATGAGCCACAAAACGAGGACGTTTCCGACCAAAGCTGTTGCACAAATACAGCCATACGCTATAAACAAGAACGTAATTCCTTCTGGGGGAATCTCGTACAAGTCAGGCGAAGAGTCTGCTTCAATTGGGAAATTAGTTTCATTTGACAGTGTAGTATAGTTATTGAAAGAGTCTTCATCCTTCCTATCAGTTGTGAATGCCATTTTAAGGAATGTGTTGAGAGGAACTATACACTAAAGACTTTTCTTCCTCGACGATGGTGAAAGCAGAAACAGGAGAAAGCACCCAGACAGGATGTTGCATCTGCAGAGAAGGAAAGCAAACTGATCAGATAGGGAATCATTCTGCAGATTATATTCCTGTTCCCAGGAGAGACAAAATGCAGTAGCAGCGCTGCGGGTATCCCTGTTGAAGTCGGAAGTTGTCACTATTTTGGACATGCTTTAGCACTTTAAAACATTCCTCAACAGCCTACCGGTTAACAAGAAAATGGAATGATATTTGCGTAACATCTTTTGAGCTCTTAATGACAATAGGACGTTTGCATTGGCAAAGACAATCCCGATATCAAAAACGTCGTTTATCGCATTTGACTTGTATTCGGGCTTAAAACTGTTCCCACTCTGTTGCATATCCCAGATGGAAAGTCTAAACGTAATAATACTGAACACTGATGCGTAGCCTAACAAAGAACAATGTAATCACAACTTATAGTGGATCAATTTGCAGTGCCGTAATCATTTCAAAAATGCACTTGAGTCGGCTAACACACAAATAAAACTTTTTCATTGCAAAAATCCTTGACAGTTTTCGTGTTTCTGTACGTGTCTATGACAAGTTGAATAGTTGTTCTTGGTGATCTGATGATGTTGGGTATGAGGTGCATTTGGAACAGACAACATCTAGATTTCATACCGACTCCAATTAGCGATCGAAATGAAATGCCAGAAAGGTCTGTCTGGACGTTAAAACTAGACGCATTGGTATCATTCATATGCACCCATATTTGGATAAGCGAAAATTTTACTGAAATGAACATTGCTTCATGCATATGCTAGCAAGTGGACATGATGTTCTGTGAGTTGTCACCTACAACGTCTTCGCATCTCTTGCGGGATTCAACGAGGTGGCAATCAAGAAATGCATTGGTGCAAACAAACGCAAAATGACAAAGGTATTCCTTGCATTCAAGGTAAACCGCAAAATTTATTTCAAATCTAGACTCATTTAACACTTTCAATAAAATCATCATAAGCATCAGTGAAATGCGATCAAAGTCCATAAATCAGTTCATCTTACACAGATTTCAGTTCCCCGATAATCTTGTCAGTCGGAAGGTTAATCTTACCGTAACAGCAATACTCCAATTGTGTATTATGCAAGATGCAATAATTAATCCGCTTTTCTGGAGATTGTGATGTCATTTGCGGTGATGTTTTCTTTCGTTGGGGATGCTAGACTCATAGGTATTTAAGGTAATTTTAGCAATGCTCGTGCAAGTTTTATTTTGCCGTGGGACGTCATCAATCATCGTGTCAACATTGTAAAAGATTATATCGAGTAATTTGCACTTTTTTCCTGTCATTGTCCAACTTCAAAGGCTTTTAAAGCAATTCTGGTACCTCATGAGTTAGGAGTACTCTAAAGAAAACTCAATTTTCAGGACTAAATTATTTGAAAGTTTCTTTCCTTTAATTTCTCTGATGGACGAAAATGATCCAATCTTAATTAGTCAGTCCAAGCAGCTAGTTTTTGTGCACAGCATCAAATTAGTTGAGTGTATAAGCTTTTCTTTTTGTTTCATCGGTTTTACAAAACTTTCTGGTCATAACCTTCTCATTATGACGAGGAATTTATTCAATCCTTCGGTTCAAATTTAAGCAGAACAAACGTTAATTAGGGTACAATGCAAGTTTGCACTCCTTTGAGCCTCTATCTGACACAAAAAGCAACTTATCTAATCTACGCTGCAAAGGCCTTGGGAATAGATAATCATTTTCTTAAAACTTTGGGCCATACTAAAATGCAAGTCGTTTCTGGTTTTCATCTAGTTTTATACAAACTTTATTTTTTTAAATTAAAAAAACGTAAAAATCGTTTAAATAAAATTAGACATTAAAGTCGTTTGAAACTTTTAAAATTTTACACATAAACCCCTCATTTGCGATGCTTGAGTGTCTACTTATAGCGTGAGTCTACACGACAAAATTCCATTTTACGAAGACTATGAAAAAATTTAATCTAATACAATGAATTAAGTAACAAAATCCTCGTTTATTTCTTTACTCTTCTGGTAAACTATATTTTGAATATTATTGTGCAATTTCTGTCCTTTCGGGCAGTTTTGCCATCCAATGAGCCCTTTCCACACTGTAACTCATTCGTCTTCTCGTCCCTCTTCGTACGTATTTCCCACAGCGGGTCTATTTAATTTCTTATTGGGCTATACTTGGCAAAAACTAAAGAATAATAGACATGTAAGGATAGTAAAATGCGTGCGCGTTCTTCCTCGCGACAAAACGTGTTCCCGAAGAGGTGCAATGAACAGTAAAAGGCTATGAAACCACTGTCACTGTCATTTTACAGATAGCTTTTCTGCACGTTGGGGACTAGTAATAAATCAATGACGTCCTTCAGACCTGTTCCACTTGTCACTAATTGGACTCACACGGAAAACATATAGGGCCAGCTTCATTTTGACGTAGGGCCTACCCTAGGATGTTCCTCGTAAAAAATGATAACGAAATCCGCAAATCGTTTTTTTTTTTTTGGAAAACCAACTTACGGCCAAGATCCAGAGTCAGCTTATTTTCAACGACCACGAGTGCATCTAACACATTTCCCAGATAAAGTGCATTAATATCTCGTTTAACAGCTCCTAACCTATTGCAGCAACGCATAAGTACAAGGTTGATAGGATTTTAGAGGTTATAATAGTATAAGCTCTTGAAAAAAACCGAAGAATGTAGTCGAAATTTTGGGAAATAAAACAACTTGTGCTATGTAATAACGATTTACTAATGATGAAAACTGTTGGTTTGGTAACAAAAAATTCTGTAAACATGGAAATCTACGAAATTGACTACAGTGTATGTAACAATCCTTATAGCAATCCATTTCGCTCACTATAGTATCTATGTCAAACAAAATTGCATTAGCATTTTTTTATATTTGCTAAGACGCTTTGCTTTTTGCATTTTCAGTGAGTAAAAACTACTAACATGTGCGTGCGTGTAGACATGAGCTACCGTTTGATCTCGGATGGCGATGGATTTTGCGATCACTTATGAAAAAGGGTAACTGCAGGGCAGGCCTTACACCACAAGGAAAAGCGGGCACCAAGTATGTTTTCCTTGTCAGTGTATGTAGTGTGTCAAGTGGGGGCTGATTGGGCTCTTGTGCTCTCATACCATTTTTGAGCTCACATATCTTTCAATGTAGAATTTTAGTTACTTCAGGGACTATGAACGATAGAAGGATAAAAGATAAAAAGGATCAAGTAAATGTCTGACGAGGAGGCAATGGTTCAAAACATAGCAAAGCTAGTTTTGGGAAACTTGGTTATACTCGTGGGGTTTGGGGGATATGAGTAGATATATACATTTGCTCTGTATGACATGGCGGAGAATTAACTTTCTTTCATACTGTTGGTTGCACGCTCTCCCACAAATTATAATGTTTTGTTTTGGTTTTGATATCTTCTAAAACTATTTGACAAATATTTTTCTGATTGTTTTTGTCATGTAAAGTGCACTTGTGCGCTCCATAGAACTACTACTTTCAGTCTAAACTAGCCATTCCTGAACTACGAAGTATTTACAACTGGAGTGGGTAAGGAAACTCAAAATGGAATGCAAAAAACGTGGAATATATTAATTTTATTACGTATGGCTGGTGTGGGAAACTGTTGGTTGATTTTCGTCCATCAGTCGTTCAAGGGGGTTCTAGCGCTTGTTTTTTTGCCTATTTTATTGAATTATTCAAACCTAATTAATTTTTTTAAAACATTTTGTGCGGATATTTAAAAAATAGTTCAAAATAAAGGTACAATTACTCTATCCTTAACTATTGTATGTTATGTATTGTATTGTTTTATGTATTATGTATTGTATGGCAAGAGCAATGTATTATTTGTTATTATAATCTTATCCTTGACTTGAATATAATTACTTGATTTATATTAAACTATTTTTGTCGATTTGTTGAAATTCATAATTCGTGATAAAAATAGCCTAGCATAAATAATTAGTTATGGAAATGAATAATTGTAATTCATCACTACATCGCAATAATTTTAATCATAGATTAATATGCTAAAAATCTATTTTTATGACGTATTCCTCCGATAAGATTTCGCTTTTGATAATTTAAAAAAAAATCCTGTAATGTAGAATGTTTTGGTACTAACCCAACTAGCAATCCGCCATTTACACAAAAACAGATATTATCGCAAGCTTATAAATGCCAGCGTAAAGAAACGAAAACAAAACTGCATACAGTAAAATAAAGCACATTTATACTTCATGACACGTCTTCATCAGTTTGCCTTTTGTGATGATGATCACCGACAACGTTTTCGTTATAAAATAGCAAGTTGTTGCACTAAACTGTAAGAAAAATTCAGGATAAGAGTAATTGCAGTAATCACGATTTAGCTTCCTCAATACAGTCATATGAAAATATCGGACAAAACTTTTAATGAATAGATTAGTTCTGTTTCTATTGCTAAAAAATCGTTTTCAATGAAACTTAGTGAAAGCAAATAAATTTGCCTACCAAACCTCGAGCCTCGAGCTTTCATTCGGGAACCTATATATCGTTTGCTCATACGAATTGTATAATTGTGTATACCCCTAATCAAATTTTACTCAAAATCCTTAAAACTAACAATTTTGTCTTCCCAAATCTAGTCTAGAAATAAGCTTAAAACTAAATTGACTCGTTCTCGACTTGACCACCAGGAACACTGTCCGTTGAAGAATAAATCGTATAAACGCCGGAACTCGACCTCGGTCCATTCGATGAAGCTCGCCAACTTTTAGNCGGTCCATTCGATGAAGTTCGCCAACTTTTAGACAAAGGAGGGGACAGCTTTTGAAAAACTTTTTGCTCCATTTGCACGCCTTCCATGGCTTCGCAAGGTTCTGAATTTTTCTCGACTGCAAAATGGGCTCACTGCCTAAATGCAAGATTACGCAGCAGACGCTAGTGCACTGGACAATGCTCAAGATTAATCCAAATAGAACGATACCTGGAACATTATTCCCAACGACAATCAGTGCGAACAATAGCGCAATCGAGTCCAAAGCTCCACAAAACTGGAACGTCGGCCAAACATAATTTTGAGAGCATTTGTTATTCAAGATGACCAATATTTGAAGCTGCCTGTACAACATTCCGCACCGATACTTCCAGACTGTTGAGGGCTCACCGTTACGACGTGATTGGCGCATGCATTCTTTAAGATTTCTGATATTCACGCGGATTTCCTGAAGCGATACGCATCCAAACACAATTGCATTGATTGCCATAAGGGACACAGGCAGTAATGCAATGAACTGATAAATAACCAGACAACTTGCGTACATATTTGAGTAACACTTGAGACCTGTGTAGGACAACATGTTGTCCCTTTGAAGACACGAAAGTACAAAGGATCCTGCCGGAATCAGAGCAAAAAAGAGGAAGAAGCATGCGGTGGAGCAGCAGAGCAGTAAAAACAGAAATACAGGATCGTTCTTTTGGCGTTGTCCAAATTCAGGGGAGTTGAGAATGGCCATGTTGTTTCGGGAGCGGCCCCGAGGAAATGAATTGAGAAACTGGCATATCTCCAGAGCTTTGAAATGGTACATTGTAAAAATAACAAAAGCAGCCGCCTTGGAAACAATTAGAAATCCTTGGAACAGAAACACAAGCAAGTTTTTCTCGAGGGAAGGCGAACTCCAGTGGTTCCATATTTCAAAAGTGGACAAAGTGATTGAAAAGATTTGCAATACAAGCCAGGCAGAGAAAAGTCTAGATTTGAAATCCGGTGATAACCGGACGAGGCCTGAGACCGTGAAGTGAATTGGAATTATATGAAACAATCCGGAGCTTGTGTTTGTTACTAATGTAATGTATTTGAGAACCAAACCCGACAACATCCTACTTTTTATAAAAATTTTAAGCGGAAACAGATTTCGGATATTTTAACCTTTCAACGTTCACAAATGGACTAGTCGTAAATTTACTCGATAGATTTGCTGACGTCAATGAGAGCTCCTGGGAAAAGCTTAATTTTAAACTTGGGGAAACACATCGACGACTTACCTAACAAGAAATTAATTAATTGAAAGCGTTCCGGACAAAGTGTAATAAATAGCATGGGCTAAAAGATTTAAGATGTTGATAGTAGCGAGGCTACTTGGGAAAGGCGGTAGTTCTTGAAAACCCACTTCTTGTCGTAACTAGTACAAAAACTCACAAGTAAATGGCCCAGCTTATCTTCTCTTCAAATATTTGCTCGTGGACGATACAATATGAGTATCTCGAAAGTTGAAGTTTGATGATTTAAAGTGGCTGAAGATGAACGTGAAATCAGAAGTCAAAGACTTGCGTTGTACGTTAAAAAGTGAAAAAATGAGTTCATTGTACTAGACCTTGATTTGACTTGACCGACTACAGAATGGACAACACTTTGCAGAAAAAAGAAGCGGGCTTAATTTGTAAAAGTGAAATTGTCCTCAAATGCAAGGTTACGCGAGTCTACAGAAACCCTACTTTTATAATTTAAATTAACATGTTTAAAAATAGGAAATTTTGAAGGAACAATCCAGTAAAACACAAAAGAAAAAACTAAAATGAACTGTTTAGTCGACCGCTGGTAAAGGAGCACGTAAACTCTCAAAATCACTTAGCATCTTGCTTGTTTATGTAAAAATTACGTAAAACTGTGTGTGTGGTGTTTTGCGCATATCGTAGGAAAAAAGGTAACCCGGTACATACGTCATTTGGTTGTTTGCTTTTTTTAAATATTACTATTTCCATTCTGTGTATGTATCTTTCTAATGTGGACCTGGAGGGTCACTTAAGTAGACTCTTTGGAACGTCACCTGGTTACTACCCTTGAGACTTTTCCTAAAACTGTCATAGCTCATATTTTGGACAGTTAAAGTATACGTGGTAATGTAGGAAATTAATACAGCCAGCCCATTCCGTGTCGACCGGTGATTAGCAATATCTACTTGTATTTGACTTGACTGTGTGGGCGATCTAACGCAGTGAGTAGCAAAGAACAATTCCTCGTTCCACAAATTTCTGGAACCGGAAAATATCCTAAATGGCAAGACAGGACAACATGTTTACTCAAAATGGTGAAATCGAGATAATTTTCTATCAAATATGTTTTCGAGCCTAGGTAAATCCCTCTAAATCGCCTGCAAAATCCATCAATTAACTTTGGTCTCTTACGAGTAATTGGCATTATTTTGACTCAGAGGGGGGAAAAGTCTTCATCCTTTCACGCATTCTGGGAGAATTTTATTGAAATTAGTCGGCGTGACAAAACCTCATTGAATTTCGGTTATGATATCTCCGATCCCAAAATACGATGAAACACAAACTGGGCTTGCCAAAACCATTGAAAAGCAAAGGCTGATGTGCTTTTGTTGTTGCTTAAGAAGAGTTTTGATTTTTACAGAGATATGCCAGCGAAGCTTAATTAAATTGATGATAAGCTTGAAGTAGTCATAATAATATAATTCGCTATGCTTTTACTTACATGCATATTTTGCACAGCGGCATAACCTCTCATTCTGGGCTCAAGTCCTTTCAATTCATTCCAAATACAAGCCTCAATTGAGCAAAACCGTCAAAAAAGTTTGTCCATCAAATGCAGGTCCGAAAAATATTGCAGTGTGTCATCCACAGGTTACTTTCAGTTCCACAGGGTTTTATTCTGGACCTTAAGGCCCCCAAACATCAATTTCAGCGACACCTGGCCGTCTGTAATTGCATTCCTGGGTTTGGAAGCATTTTGGTTCCAGACGCAAGTGACAGCGGTGCTGCACTGGTTCCCAATGAAAATGTGTCGAAACAAAAGCTTTTAGCTTTAATTGGACTGCACACGACGTTCAGGCTTTACCAGGGCTTCTATTTGCTAAGCGCTGTCTCCCATCTGCATCAAGATAACTACGCCTCTGCGGGAGAAATATTGTGGAAATTGGCTGTTTGGTTTGGAATCTCGTCTCTCGGTTTGAACTCATTTGCATTTCTCTACAGAAACATGGCCAGTTCAGTGACAGCCGTAAATAAAATTTGTCAGTTGCCCGATGTCCAAAACTGCTCGTCCATCAAGATTCTTCTGGCAAACTCGTTTGGGCTGGCGACTTGCTTTCCTATTGTCTTTGGCTTAATCATGATCTACCACTTGTCTATCACAGAGTTCACCTGGTCCTCAGTAGCCAACTTGCTTCTTCTCATCTTTGATGTCTGGGACACAGCTGTGGTCAGCAGTGTCACCGCTCTGACAACGTACAATTGCGTATTTTCATCATACATTGCACTTTCTCGCATTACAAAACACATTCTGGCAAATGTGAGCAATTCAAGCGCTAGAAACCTGACTCTGGCTGGGTATTCTCAAACCCAAATTCTGGTGACAACTATCAATGAGGCGTTTCAGGAGTATGCGGCTCCATACAAATTTGGATTGTTCACTGCGCAAATCCTGTTTGCAACGATAGTTTGCCATAATGCCATCCGAGCGTCAACCTCTCTTCCTTTCCTACTGTCTGCTGCGTATATTGTAGTGTCTACGTACCTTGCCATTTTGATCGGATATTATTTCCCTGGACGCGTAAACTTGGACAGCAAGAAGATCATTTTGGTGTACAAAAGACAAGTAGAAAGGTGGATCCCAGGGGCACGTCATTACAAAACAAAAAAAGAGTTGGTCAAGAAAATCCGATCGTTGAGGGATATGAGGATACTGATTGGCTCCGTAAATTACTACGAATGCGACACTGTTGTCCAACTGATCAATTTTTTAATACTGCAAACAATCAGCCTGGTCCTGCTCATGTAGGAAGGGAAGCGAAATCGCCAT
>VICI01002593.1:0-15980 GCA_019593645.1 Akabosia matsudoensis
AGCGGAGAATATTTTCCACAATCTGGTACAAACATAACAACGATATAATATGTCAAGATGCTAACCATACTTTGAGCTGATTATTTGAACTAAACTCACCAAAGGAATAGTGCCCACTTGAGTGCTTGAAGGCTCCAAAGGGAAGTCGTCATTGCACTATTCAAACAGACAAATGTGGTATTTTTTGATAAATTTCTGTACACAAATTTTGATTGTGTACATGAATCGTATGTTACATATTGAAAGTATGTTGTCTCGGCTTTTTCCATTGCAACAGATGCGGTGGCGGTGGCCAACCCAGGTTGAGTAGCAACGAGTTCCGCAGGACCCTTGCTGGAAGCACTTTCGGCATTCAGTTCCTCCTTACTCTCCATGACTTATTTGATTTCCGAGATTGGCTACCACTACACTTTCGACAAGAACAACTAAGTATCACAACAACAAACTTTCACCGATACACTTAAACGTTAATCGCCCTACAATACACTGGAAGACAATCAAACGGTAGTAGTGGACTATTAGCCTCTCGTTGTGAACACTAATTGCTGTAGCAAATCCTAAAAGTCTAAACCTATATATTAGTTACTTAACTACAATTTGTTGGTTGGTAATTAGCCGTGACACAGAAAGGTTTGCTGACAAGAATGAGATTCAGGGTTAGGAAGGTAAGTATCAACAGACATAAGAATTTCACTTGTGACCAACTCAGCGTCTGGATTGAGACTGATTTATCCGACTATTCCTTGGAAGAGGAGAAATTATAATAGATTCTAATGAACTTTGGGCGAGGAGGATATGCGGGGGATTTCAAAAGGGGTCAACCCCTTACACAGCCGGGGCACTGTTTGTCCCTGTTAAAGAACATTCCAAAACAAGAACACTACCGCAACTCTTTTGGCCACTAAATCCAAGTTTCCATGCTCTGACAACCCCGACAGATGATTCATCCCTACAACCGATAGATCTACCAAGGTACATGTGTGAACGACAAAAGCCAACTACAACCTCACCATTCGATTCAGCAATGTTTGTCCGTGAGAGACGCTCGCCCAAAGTATAGTAGAGGATGGCCTTTCATTGCAACAAGAGGGAACGCAAAATTTGTTATCGTTGTGGTAACTTGGCAGGAATTGATGGCACTTGATGGTTTCATGCATTACACATTAAGCATATATGGCAACACTAGACAGAACAAGACAGCAGGACAACAGTTCGCCTCGACTCAGCAATGTTTGGTACTGTGACGATAATACCTGGAACCTCCAGTTGTGGCAACCAACATCGAAAACATTAGACCGTGTTGTCAAAATTGTTGAGCATGGACACAGAACCAGACTTACCTCTTTTGGCCACTAAAACCAAGTTTCCATGCTCTGACAACCCCGATAGATGATTCATCGCTACGACCGATATATCTACCAAGGTACATGTGTGAACAACAAAAGCCAACTACAACCCCACCATTCGATTCAGCAATGTTTGTCCGTGGGAGACACTCGAGTACCATGCTATTGATGAGTTACCCTAAGTAACAACCTTTTATGAAACAAAATCGAAAAGGAAGTCTATTAAGAAGAAGCAAAAAGGCAAGACTCGGAATTGCGTACAAGTTGACAATGTTACTCAAGTTTATTGGTTTTGATTCGTGAATACAGAAAGCAGTACAAATTCAGTCCCATGTAAACAACACTACTCCAGATCAATCGATTTTCATTTGCGAAACCCACTCATACCATGGTCGCACGCTTGTTCGTCCGTCACTATTCCAGTAGCAGGCGCTTCCATTGATACAGTTGCGAGACCGAAGCTTGCTTCTATTTAAATCATTGATACTGCGAACCGTGTCTTTGGGTTCGTGCTCTTGCTCCCGTAATAATCTCCATCTGACCCTTTCAAATTCCTCCGGATCAGCTAACCAACATTCTCCGCATGGTGCAGCAAAGAGTTCCTCAAGGAACTTTATCGTCCATTCATGTAGAGCCACCATGTCATGTCCAACAGTAGTCGTGCTGAGAGAGAGCAGGTACAGTATAGTTTTTCGTACATGTTTCAAAGATATAAACGTTAAAGAGTGGTACACGGTAATATATTTCAAGGTCCAGCCAAGAAACTGTGCGGACGAGTTAAGTGCACGGGTAATCACATTTGTCTCGTTACTTGTTGAATCCCGCAGCAGCCAGTAATTAGGAAGAATGAAAGCGTAAAACTCCAACAATATCCGCTACCACCCCTTCGAAGTATGAATCTACTGGCCGTAAAAAATGGTTTTAAATGTCAGGATCACGTTGTATGGATACTGTGTGATATTATAATCATCGGCTGAACTTACCCCGAGCCGAGCGACTTCTTTTTCAAAAACCCACTTGGCGCCATTTAGTCCTCCGTTGTCCCCATTGCTCTCGTCATTTCTTTTGTAAGGGCCCCACAGTAATTTCTCGTCATTGGTTAAAATCTTCCATTCAGTAGTTGATAAAAATCCATTGGCTTGCTTCTGCATCAAATCTTGCACCGAAGTTGCCTCCAGCCTCTTTCTAATGCAAGGTTTCTCGACAACAACTACCGTGTTATCCTGCAGCAAGAACGAATTTGCTTTTGTCAAAACACAAGTGCCAAGCCAAGTGCAAGTATAAACATATTTACTCAGTAGTTAAGTACCTTATCATCGAAAATTGGGTAATAGCGGTGGTGGAGCAATGAAGCGTTTTTTTCTCGGTCAAATATTGCGCCCCATTTTTGCTTGATAGAGTTCTAAAATGTCGCGAAACGAAGAAAATTGTTCGTTACCCTCATTTCTATTCAGTTGTAAAATTGACAATTGGAAAACACCTTACAATTACTTACAATGTCAAAGGCTCCATTTGTTACCGGCCATTCATCCATTTGGTGTATATTGAAAGGCAATCTCTGGACGAGGTTATCGGCAATATCCAAATATGTGGCAAAAGGAACCCTCTGCTCACCTCCCAAGTAGTTCCACATATCTTGAGAATAAATTCCCTCCATATTGCAATCCTGGACAAGTATTGCCAAGTTGTTTGCTACAGACTTCTTACAATCTTCCCAGCAAGCCTTTGACTTGGTACGGATTATATGACGGTTATATTCTGTTAACCACTTCAAGTCATGACGTAACTTCATCCAAGTGAACTTGTTGCAGCATGGAATTTTGTTGAAGACGTCGTACTCAGCCAGGGTTTCAATGGTGTAAGTTTTTAAATGGGAGTAATGACCAAGAGCATCAGATGCAACATCTTTACGCTGTACAAATATGATTATTTCAAGAAACAGTTTATGTAAATTGTGTTGACACATTGTTGAGAAGTGTAATGCATTATCAAACCTTGAACGCATTGTACGCGATCACATCCCAATCCCATTGCGTGACGTCACTCTCTTCAGTCCAAGGAGGGGGTAAGTACTCGCAAACGTAATCATCAACAGCTTTTATCATTCTCCGAATATTATTGCAGTCCCACTGCATTCTCGATCCTGGGGCACTTTCCATTCTTATAACAGCAAATGCAGTAGCAAACTTCACTGACAAGATGCTTTATGGAAAAGCCAAAGTTGACACTAGCAGGTTTCAAAAACAACTACCAGTATTGTTATCACCAATATTGCTGTTTCTCCCCCTCGTTAACGGAAGCGCCTCCGTAGCTAGCTTGTTGCTTTGCTATAGCAATATTTGCTGTAGAAACTTCACCGTAAGAATTATCATCAAACTCACAAAAAAAGTGTTCAAAACAAATTTGTCGAACACAAGTATCTCCTCGCTACTGGGGAACACGTGTTATAACATGATACATCAATTAAAACCTTCCAACCTTCCGGAATCACTTAACAGACGGAACAACGGTCTAATCGTCACATTTCCGCATCAACAGCTTGACTAATGTAAACAATAGATTGCTTATAAATAGGACACCAAAAATCAAGGCCACACGTTCACAAAAATTGTTGTACTTGTACATCTATCTGTACATAAGTCAGATCACATTATATGCTTAACTAAACGTTCAATGCGCTAACGTTCAGTTTGACGCTCACTGTTAGACTTTTAATGTACTCGTCATGGTGATGGGCGGTCACGAATGTATGATTTTTTGCTGGGAATATTCCACCACTTGTACCAGTCAACCATGCTTCCGAACCTAACTAACAACCTAACCAAGAACAAATGTACTATTCCTGATCACCTCAACAAGTTGAATAAGATCAGATTGGATTGGGTGAGCAGAGCACAATTTGTATTTTGCATCCAGTGCTGTACAAAGGCGAACTGTATATTCTGTAAGCAGACCAAATTTTGGGTGGTGGTAAAGTTTGCGTCATTATTTTTATTAAATTTAAACTTAACAAAGGTTAAAGCTATTCCAAGTCTATTTTCGTTGTTTGAATTTTTTCCTTGGTTTCCTGTCTTTGTATGTAACGCTCGTAAGCTGTTGCGTGCAAGGAAAACTTGTGGAGATTTATCCAGGCCTTTTTGTTTGGAATAAACTTATAGTTGTTGTAGTCCTCCAACGTTTCAGTTGTTAGCACATTTTTCAGGAACTCATAACGTGAGCGAACGTCATTTTCCTGATCTGGTCTCTGAAATGCAATTTTGCTTACAAATCGTGAGCTACTTGAGCAGATAAGATAATAAATACATGCAATAAATATAATTACATCTCAGTACCTCAAACGCCATGTGAGCAATGATGAACCAGTCCCCATTTGTACAGACACCAAATTCACTAACGTACTGGTCTACAGCATGGAGTAATCGGCAATCATAATCCACCGACCAATTTATTGGGCAGTCCATTGTCAAAGCTTAAAGTCTTTAAAGTTCACGCGCGACCAACTTGACAACAACTGGCCAAAACAAGTCCACGTATTGTTTCAGCAGATTTTGCTTTCTACACCTCTACACTTGAGATTGAGAATACTTCATTATAAAACAAGTTTGTTTCTTTCACCCTGTGCTCAATGTATCCCAAGGGTATTGTACCCCAATTTTTTCTCTTTACCGCTGACACTAGCAATTATTATACCTACTTGCTTTCTAAGATATATTCAAGATGAACAGAAATTCTGCAACAACAAAACGCAAGCTATATTGCACCGAAAAATGGCAAGCTATCACTAGCGGCACTCTGTCACGTCCCAAAAACCAAAGGTAACTAAAGTCTCTTCTCAGCAATCAGCGGCAATAAAACGGTAGAAATCCTACACGCGAAATGCGAAATAACGTACACCCGAAATACAAATTCCCAAAACTCAAAATGTGAAATTCTCTACACCAGAAATTTGCTGTAACTTGTAATGTACGAACTTTAACGAAAAACTTTTTTTGATTCAGTGGCAAATAAAAAACGATTGAGCGTTTATGTTCGGTACTTTCGCGTTTATGGCGTAGGGCGTTTCATCATTGGGGTTTCCGGCATTTACATATCGAATGTATGGTATTTTGCATTTCGAGTTTAAGGTTTTCGCAATTCGGGTTTAGGGCATTCGGATTTCGGGTTTAGGGCATTCACATTTCGGGTACAGGATTTTCATCCAATAAAACACACACCATTAAATTCGCAAGTTCTGTTCGGTGATGGGTAAGCTACTGTTGTCGGACCGTCACATGTCAATAATAATTACACTTTATTTTCATATTCAGTAAAATTACGTCAATAGTCAATAGTCAAAATAGTCAAATGCATACATGTAACTTGACAATGAATTTATGCAGTACATGAATGCAATGCAATGAATTTATTTATTGGGATAATTTGTAAGAATGCTGGCTTGCATTGATAACACAGAATGCTAATAGACAGAGAACCCCCCGTATATTTATTTCTCCAGTTAATACACATTACATGTGGTACAAAACGGTTTATTACTTAAGCAAACATGGACAAAATTTACTCTTAGGGTAAACTACAACGCAGTTACGCGTACAAAAATTACCATAATATTAGTGTTGACTTAATCTGATTGCACAGATTCTCAAATTCATAATAAAAATACGAATGACGAATGAAATTAGAATGTCACTCAGGAACAAACACGGTGGCATTAAACCAATTTTTGCTGACTAGACAAGCATGATATTGCGGAATTCATTCCACATGTTCAGCATCAGCTGGGTCACATACTTTATATCTCTTAAACCAACAACTTTCTCCTTTGATGCAGCCGTTCCCATCATCAAATTTGACACCATCATATCCTATCTCGTATTTTAACCGCTCTCGAACTCTCTCAAATTCGAGAGGGTCTGCGTTCCATGATTCACCACAAGGTAGACGTACCAACGCGTGAACAAATTTTGCCACCCATTCCCTCGGAGTCAGCTTGCAGCAAACAAGTAAGCCGACATTGATCAAAAACAAAACGGTTTTTCTTACATGTCGTAGCGACACGTAAGTAATTGTGTGGTAGATTGTAACTGCTGACCACTCCGTCATGTCATCGAAGCGGTAATTATCTGCCGGCACATCACTGATAATTTCGTCAGACCCAGCCCAATATTTTGGGAGGACGTGAGAGCAGAGTTCAAGTAACAGCTCTGTGTTGGTACATTGCGCGGTAACCTTGAAAAATATTACACAGTTTACAAACATTTGAGCTAAAAACGCTTTGATAACGGCCTATTAAGTATTACTTACCCCTAGAAGCGACAACTTCTGTGTGAAACACTCATTATCATTGTATTGGGGTGACAAGAACTCCCATACATTAAAGGGACAACGGCTCAAAAGTATTTGCCATTCCTCGACCTTTAGTACTCTGAAATTAGCAAACAATTCTGGGGCTGCATCCGCGTCTTGACCTCTCGTTCGAACAAAGGAATCTTCAGCCCGGTCCATGTATATAATCTTTGAAAATATAAAATTGAACACAATAAACTGTGAGAGCGTACAACACGTTACGTGAGATGAATTCTGTTTCATTTTTACCGGCTCTTCTGGATACAATGCCACTAGTGGTTCGCCCATTGCATATGGCGTTACAAAACTTCCGATACCATATTTACCCTCAAGAGTACGCTGAAACACAAAACCTTGATAACAAACCTATATATCTGTAGGCTCTGGAAATGGGCAAAGTTTTTAAGCAATACCTTACCATGTCACTGTTGACAAAAAAAGTGTACTCATCCACGGTGTAGTGAACAGTTTTGTTCATAACAGAATCCGGAAGTCTCGTAAGAAGCTTGTCAACCGTGTCTAAATAACTCATGTACGTCATCAGCTCTGCACCACGAAAATATTCCCAAAGTTCACGGGTGAAAAGTGTCAAGGGGTTGAGCTCCAGAATTACGAAAAGTATATCAGACTCCAGCTTTGCAGCTCTGTGGCGATATATTTCCTTGATCGCTAAACGCTGCCTTTCAATTTCGCAGCTTAAACTGGTACTTCCCCAACTTTGCCGTTTTGAAACCCAATCGTTCGCATCAGAAAATGCACAGTATGCGTTGTAATCATTTAGAGTATAAACCATCAACTGATTTGTAATATAGTCGTACCGAGACCGAAGTGACTGATAGTGTTCGCGACCCTAAATAAAATAAGTTAATAAGTAGTTCTTCGAAATATATATATAAATATATGTTAGATACGGGGAATGTCATAAACAAGTACCCCTAAGCTTTTTTTACATTTTATTTTCCTATGTCGGGTTTTTTTAAAAACGCAATAAAGAAGTACCCCTTTACACTTCATGGCAAATACTTCGACTCGTAATTCGTTTTTTGGACCAGTTATAAGGAAAAGAGCACGTTTTCTTTCGCGATTCGAGTTGCTAATCTTCTTAAAAGAGAAAAAACATGGCTTTAACAACATGTGATTGATCCATTAGGAAAACATAAATGAAATCAAAGAAACAAAATCGAGTATTAAAAACAAAGGAGAACAAGTTCTATTCCCTATTGTGTTCCAAAACTTGAACCACGAGTCTAAGTTTATGCAATGAAATGTAGAGCGGTGCTTCTTTATTGCGTTTCCAAACAACCTCACACGGGAAAAATAAAATGTAAAAAAACCTAGGGGTACTTGTTAATGGCAGTCCCTGTACACTCACAATTATATACAACAAAATAATTTGCAAATTAACTCACATGAAAGGTGCCTCTGGCAATAATTATCCAATCCTCTTCACAAAGATTGCCATACTCATTAATATATTCGTCCACCGAATTTAACAAATGTTGATCTTGCACAACACCCCATTGAGTTAGATTTTCCACCATGATGAAACTTTTTAACTTTGCTACTTTCTCGCGTTTAGTTTGCACTAGCGATTTACCCCAGTCGGAGGAAAAGGAGAGAGTAAAAAATATTTAGCACTGGAAGATTTGCACTGTTTTCTCTTGGCAGATTTTTAGCTAGCCACAGCAGCAACTGAGAACAACCCGTTCACTTGTGCTCCCAAATCTCGACTGCGGTCGAGTCTAGTTTCTGCATGCAACTTTGTATGACTCATGTTGCTCACCCGCTATGTGATGACAAAAAGTGTGGAGAAAGCATACATTTTTAGCATTAAAAAACAACGATTTTTATTTCGTACAAAAAATACGTATTCCGGTCTATTGTATAAGAACATGTGAAAAAGTTCTTTTGTAAAATACCTTACATTTTACAAGTAACTAAAAATTAAGTAATTGTCCATCAGTAAATAGTACGCTGTTAGTAAAGGTTTACTGTCCATTTCCCACTATTCATGTTACTACATATACTGTTGAAATCTGGGCCCTGAGTTTTAATATAAAACAAGTGTTGGATTAGAATTACATAATATAGTTTGGAATATCGAAAGGATGATAAGAATGGGCATTTTTAACAAAATAGCTGTTAACATATATTTGAGCTAGACAGATTGAGCTTTTTCAGTTACAATTTTGAGATACCACAGACTCAACAACATAAAATCGTCAGGGCAATGACCAAAGAGAGTAAATTGTTTAGAATTACAGCTTCAAGATAGTAATTAAGAGCTAGTTAATTGGTAACAATTTTGTTCAAAAAAACTAGGAGAACATTTCAATAAAAGGGGAAAGGCCAGACTTAAACGTGGTTACACGCAAAAAGATTAAAATAATGCTGGCAACAGCTGGATCTCTGCAACATTGTTGTAAATGGATACAATTTTTCATAACAATAACATTACACAATAAATATAACAGAGAAGAGAATAAATACTTTCATGGAGCTGTCGGTTGATCGTGCGTAGACATTTCGTCAATCAGCAATTTTCTCACCTTTTCAAATTCAAACGGATTTGCATTCCAAGCATCCCCACTTGGAAGCACAGTTAGCTCACTAATGAACTTGTCAAACCACTCATTTGGAGTAAGCAGCCAACAATCTAAAATTCCAATTGCTACAAGATACAAGACTGTTTTTCTAACATGCAGTAGAGACACAATAGTCAGCGAGTGATAAATAGTTGTACAAGCCCATCTGTCCAGTAAGGGAAATTCATAGTGTTTCAACGGTCCACCGGTAGGTTCGCGAAGAAACCAATCAAACCAATAATTTGGGAGAACATGAGAGCAAAATTCTAGAAGAATTTCCACGTTCGTTTTTTTTGTTTTAATCTGAAAAAAATACAACAGAAAATGCAAGCCATTACACAAAGGTTGGTTTTGTGTTTGCAAATGGTGCTTTAATGTAACTTACGCCATGGGCAGCAAGGTGTTCCGTGAAATACGCATGATTACTGTAAAACAAAGAGGCGTAATGGAATATTGGATGTGGACCGTTTCTCAGGAGCTGTAGCCATTCGTTGGGAGAAAGTAATCCATCTCTCTTTTCTTCCATTATTCTCTTGTTATTTTCCAGATCCAATCCATGAAGAGCGAAAAATGGGACGGGTGGTGTTAAATTCAGTTTCTTTGAGTCTCCACGCAGCTAGCAAGACAGAGAAAGAAATCTGGCCATTTTAATGCGCAAAAGCGAATTATGCATACAGCTAATGTTGTGCAACGTACCTCCTTTTGTTCTGACGACATTTCTAAACAACGTAATTTTGCGTTTCCACAAGTATCCACTTTGAAGAAGTTTCCATATTTTTTTATAAGTTTAGCCTGCAGTGAAGGAATATTAATGAGTTTTAATTCCCGCACGTGTTACTCCTTTTTTGCTTACCATGTCAGCTTCCACTTCTGACTCATTAACATCATCAGTATTAGGATCCCAACCATAGACATTGGGTTCAATGTGCTTCGGAAGTGCATTGACAACATTGTCAGCCACATTAAGATAGAGCATAAACGATATACGATCTTCTCCCCCAAGATAATTCCACAGTTGTTGTGAAAACATTGTACTGATGTGGACCTCCATCACAAGAAAGGTCAAATCAATTTCTAAAAGCTTAGCTGCTTCGATCCATTTCCTCTTGATTTCACTCCTCTGTAAATGACGTTGGTAGCATGTAGTCTTGTTGGCCATTTTTCGTTGTCGAATCCACACATTTTTGTTACGCGAAAGTTGATAAGCGGTGTAGTCCTCATGGGTGAAAACTGTTAGTTTCTGGGAGAGAAAGTCATACCGCTTGCTTACCTCGTTTACAAGACATGGGTCCTACAATTATTAAAGCAACATAGTTAGCGCCAACTTCTCCAAGGAAAGTGAATTTCTTCAATAAAACATCTTACATTAAAGGAACACTTAGCGATCATCAGCCAGTCATTAGGGTACATCTTCCCATATACACTTATGTACTGATCCGTGGCGTTCAGAAGAGCGTGATCCATTTGAGTGGTCCAATTTATCTCGCATGTTCCTTGACCTTCACACGTCCCAGCCATGATTAGTAACAAATCAAAAACTCTGCAAAGACAACACTCCCTCTTGTTATCACCAAATTTGTTTCCACTCACACTAAACAACCAAACATGAAATGCAAATACACCGATACCAAGACATCATCCTTTAACAAGAAGAATCAAAACAACAGTTTAATTTGTTGAACAAAAATTTGCTACTCGATCCACCTACACTCAACGAGTCCACATTTAAGTGAGCCACTCTGGTCTTCTCAGCAATATGTTGCCAACACTTCAACCACAACTGTTTTGTATATCCTTATCTGCAAAAGCAGCAAATTGTTTTACAAAACCACTAACATTTTCTATCTTCGTAGTTAGCTTTTTAGCTAGAATTATTTTAAATACGTATGCCTAACGAATAACAGACAATAAGTTAATTTGAGGTTTGATACCAAGCCAAGCAAATTTTATGTTAAAGGTGTAACACCATAATTCTGCGTGGGAAAGTTTAAAAATATTTCCATATTTCAGTTTCACATTGCGCGCCTTTATAACTACAGATCCTGTAATGTGGCGCGAAGAAATTACAATTCGCTAATTACCTCGCTCAGCTTGATTTCTAAATATCAACAGTAACCGGTGCCAATAATTGTTATGCAAGTTATTGTTTAATATCAGGAGATTGTTTTTTATTTAATACGTGAGTGCGATACATATTTTAAACGTTACATCTACATATTGTGGTGACACAAGTATTAAGACAATGCCCAAAGTTATGAGTGTTAGATGGACGATTCATTCCTCTCTGCGCTTAGTCGTTGATACAACAAAGTACAATTAAATGTAAGGTTGCGAGCAGATAAGTGCTGAAAAGCTTTTACTTATTTTATTCAATAACGGTAATGCACATACGTCAAGTTTTTACAGTCAATCAAACAGTTTCCATATCCAAATATATTTTACATATTGCTACACTTAATTTCATTCAAGCTCGTCATTCAACTGATGTTTCGACTTTACGTCTCTTTGCCCACTGGCAATTACTTCCCTTGATACAGATCATACCCTCTTTGCAATCCTCACAAGGGCAGTACTGATAATCGTGGGGCACCTCGGCTTTTAATCTGCTTCGAATGTCCTCAAACTCCAATGGATCTGCTCCCCAACATTCTCCACACGACAAAAAAATCAGTTTTCTCATAAAGTTGGAGAACCACTCATTTACAGTTTGTCCTCCATTTATTAGGACACCAACACTGAGGAGGTATACAATGGTTTTCCGCACATGTTTAACTGACACCATCGTCAAGGAATGATAAATGGTTGCACAGGCCCACTTTCCACTTTCCTTAAATGCGTAGCTGCTGTTAAGAATGCCATTCGAGTCCATTAGGTTGTCCAGTAGCCAAAATTTTGGTAGTACAGTGGAGCAAAACTCGAGCAAAACTTCATTCCGTGTCTTGCTTGTAGTAACCTAATCATTAAAGAGTAAGTACTCTTTCTTAAAATATTACAAAACCAAGACCTAAATCATTCGGTTGGAAACAGTTCTATGTCCTTACCCCTATTCGGGCCATTTCTTCCATGAATACAGACTGATTGCTGTAAAGTGGTTCAGTAAATTGCCACATGGTTCCTTTACAGTTCTTGAGAATTGACTCCCATTCAGACAAAGAGAAGCATCCATCCGACGTTTGACCGGACACCTTGTTGGAAGATGGCAAAGTGAGTCGTTGCAGGGAAATAGGTTCCCAATCTTTGAACACCTAAGTTCAGACAACAAGAATAGTGAGAAAGATATTCATTTTGTAACAATGTGTGTACAATTAAAATTTGTATAAAACCTGCTTCTCGGCTCTTTTAAGTACAAGTTTTGTAGTGTCTTTCCCTAAACGCCTGTCGAATTTTACTCCATACTTCTTTTTCAGATCGACCTAAAACCGTAAAAGGGCAAAAAAGCGTCAACATAGCTTCAGATGATAGAAAATGAGTTATAAATGCGCTAATAGTACCATATCCGAGATAATTCTTTCCTGGCCAACATTGCGGCTAAACTCTAAGCTTGGAGGAAGTCTTTTTACCAGTTGCGCCACAACATTAAGATAACCAAAGAAGGAGATTCTCTCATTCCCTCCGAGATACTCCCACAACGTCCTGGATAAAATGGTGTCGAAACTGACCTCACTGAAAACAATGCTCAGGTCCGATAGAACATTTGCGAGAACAGCCCTCCAAGATTCCTTTGAGATGACTTGTTGCAGGTTGTGATCTCGAACTGTTGTCTCCACCATACATTTTCTGCGAAGAATCCAAGCGGCCTTTTTCTGTGCCGACTGATAATCGTCATAGTCGTCACATGTCTGGATTGTTAGGCAATCCTTGAGATAATGGTATCGTTCTCCTACTTCCGAGCAGTAGTCTGGTCGCTAGTTAAACAAACGTTGAATTAGAAACCACCCCAACCCCAATCTTGTACTTCAAACGTTGAAAACAGTACCTCAAAGACAATTGTTGATACAATGTGCATGTCAACGTCATCCACGAGGCCGTATTCTGCGATATAGTACTCAATACCCTTTAGCAGCCTTTTATCCATTTCCAAGTTCCAATGAATTTTCACTTTTTCCATTTCACCCATTTCGCTTGACGTATCAGCTGCAATTTTTTTAGCCCAATATGAAACATAATATATGTATAATAATGCTTTAAATAGTCAAACTTTATTAGATAGATACCTTTTAATTGGGAACACAAAGTCGTGCTCTCGCTTCAACTCGAATGATCCTCTCCGGATTTGCACGAGCAGGCAAACTTCTGTGGACAAACTACCGCAAATTAAATAATGTACCTAATAACTGAACTCAAAGTATTACTATACCTAACACATAAACTTTAAGCAATCACAACAACGACGCCAACAAAAACGAGTACAACTTGTTAGTAAATCAATAATTTATTAACTTCACATATCTTTTAAAGAAAAAGACTTCCACTGAAATACAATCCATACAATCAGAAATTCACACTGAAAAGCTAGCTACTAAAAATCTCGGAATGAGAAAGCCTACACAGATAAGAGATAATTAAATTATAAAATATATTGGCATAGCCAAAGAGTCTTCAATCGTTAAACAAAATTAGTAAAGCTGTTCATGTACTCCTTATCTTGACTTTACCGCTTGGACTTACAATATTCAGTTATGTAGTAGTTTTTTGGCGGTTTCCATTATCTTGGACATTCAAGTTATTATCTTGTTAAATAAGCACTTTAAAAAGGATGGATCGCGATTCTAGAATATTCATGCGGACATAATGTACTCGAATATTAGCCATCTTTTTTTCGAGCGGTAAACTCCTGCACCAAGTTTTTCTTCACCTCGTCAAACTCAGCCTGGTTTGCGTTCCACGATCGTCCATCGTCTTCAAATTTCAATTTGTGAACAAATCCATCCACCCAGTCAGTCGGAGTCAAGTGGACACACTCAAGTACGCCAATTGCTATAAGATACAGGATAGTTTTACGCAAATGGCGCCTAGAAATGACTGTCAGTGTGTGGTAAATTGTAACACAGGCCCACTTTGTCAGTTCTTCGTGGCGGTAAATTGGAAGAAGAGCATGGTCGCCCATTCTAAGCTTCTCAAGAAACCAGTAATTTGGAACGACAAGACTTGAAAACTCGAGTAGAACGTCAAGGTTAGTCTTTGTTGTAGAAATCTGTAACGAAAGCAGAAAGCACAATTGTGTTTATATATTAAAGGCATGCGACACTCAACAGTTCGTTTCTGATCTAACAATGTATGAGAGCAACAAGTGTTGTCAAGCTTACCCCCCATTTTTCCATAAATTTTGCAAAGTCGTACCGATTTTCATATTGCAATTTCCCAATATTCCATATAGGTCTAGGGCCCACTTTTAAGAGCTGATCCCACTCTGTGAAGGTAAACAAATCGATAACCTTGACCCCAAACACTTCCTTCAACAATCTTGGACTTATCCGCTGACGATAGTACAGCCTTTCCTTATCGATGCTGTGAAGAGTCTAGGAAAATAAATAAAATCAGTATTTACATGAATGCTCATGTTTTAGTACATGCGATCTTTTAATTCGTCTTTCTTACCAGAAAATGTGTATACTCAAACGGGATAAATTGGTTATCATGCTGTACCGGCCATCTGTAGTTACCACCGTATTTGTGTTTCACCTTTCTCTATGACACACAAGAAGGAAATTAGGAAATTAGTTGAGTTTCGTAACAATTAGGAAATTATACATAATGTTCCATTAACTCACCATGTCCCGTTTAAGGCCAGCACTGCCAACGCCCCAGGTCACTTTGCTGGCAAGATACCAAAGGTTTGGGTCTTCGGTATATCGGTGAACCAGCATGTCCACAACATCCAAGTACTTCAGCACGCTTATCCTATTCTCCCCGCCAAGATAACGCCAAAGTTCTCGTGAGTATAATGTCGTTATAGAGACCTCTCCCAAAAATAGGAACAAGTCTGGCAACAATGCCTTCACTGCATCCTTTAGTCGTTTTCGAATTTTCTCTTGCTGTTTTTCATGTTGTTGCAGCACCAAATGTGGGTTTGCACGTCGCCAATTGATCCAGATATTTTTGTTTCGTGACTTTCGATACTGCACATAATCCTCCCACGTGTTTATCATCCGCCACTTGCTAAGATAGTAGTAGCGTGACCTGACTTTTCTCTCTGCAACCTTATTCTAAACAAAGAATGATAATTTTTACTGGGCCTGCATTTCATTTGCAATCTAACTAAGATATTACTCACATTGAAAGCACATTGAGCAATAAGTTGCCAATCATGGCGAAACAACCGCCCATACTCACACGTGTACTGTTCAACTTCTTTCAACAGCCGACGATCAGTTCTCCACGTCCACCTCATTCCGTCAGGTCAGGTCTGCGATGCAAGGTAAACTACAGCAATAAGTTTGTGAATAAATTCAAAATATGGTCGCATTCATGAAAGGGAAACTTTCCTAGCGGTTGCACGCAAGTAATGCTTAAAACAACCTTCGCGATTGCTTCAGCGAAAATTGCTGGTTAGGCACTCGATCACAGTTACAACAACAAGTGTTTTTAACTATAAACTATAAACGTGATCGAATTCGTGAAAAGTGAATTTTTTAGCGGTTGCACACCAACAATACTTACAACAACATACAAGGTTGTTCCAGCGAAAATTGCTGGAGAGGCACTC
>VICI01002594.1:0-15977 GCA_019593645.1 Akabosia matsudoensis
ATTCCAAAAATCCGGAAGTTGTGTTGAAGTGATTTCGTTTTTCCGGTTCATTAAGACGGTACCCTGTTTTTGTGCCTGCTGGATTGCTTTTTTGATTAGCCTTTGTTGATGTCTTGGTTCCTGGTAGACTATTTTAGTATCGTTCCAGCGGATTGTATGTTGAGAAGGATCATTATTAATGTTTGTCCAGTAATGTTCGGCCAAGGCGGAATGGTCGATGTCCCCTTTTTGGTGGCTGACTTGTGCTATTTCATTCTTGTATCCAGATCTCTTCCTGTTTGGCCTATGTATTTTTCCCCGCACGAGCATTTGATGGCATTAACTCCACATTTTATGCATTTGTTTTTGTCTTTGTGTGACTGGACGAGATCTGACATTCTATTGAACGCGACATAACCAAGTGGGTATCCGTGTCGTCTTTGGATTATTCTTCCAACCTTTTCGGTTAGCCCATTTACATAAGGTAGGATTACTCTTGGTGATTCATTTCGTGCGATGTTCTGGATGCTATTTTGAGTCTTCTTACGGGTATGCTGTACGATTTGCGGTTTGTTGCTGAAATTACTTATTACCCTCTGCATTTGTGTTTTCACCCATTCCTTTGGGTATCCATTTTTCTTGACGATGTCAAGATGAATGATGTCATGCAGTAAGCGGCTGAGTGATCGTGTAGGCGAGTTGTATGAAGACACGATCGCACGAAGGGGTACATTGTCTTTGTGTACCTTTGGAGCTCCATAAAACACTGGTACTCTGCTGTTGTTAGAATTGATTCGTTTGAAGGTTTTATCCGATATTCGTTATCTTGCAGGAGTTTTAAGCTGTATTCCTTCACTCGTTTCCGATATATTTCCGTCCTATCTGTTGTTTTTTGATATGGACCGTCCTGTAGCATGTTGCTAATTTTGTCTTCGTATTCTCTTTTGTTCATTATTACGGTAGTGTTCCCTTTATCTGCTTTAAGAATGTGGATGTTCGCCTCTTTCCTCAGTTTTATGATGTTTTTCCGGTATTCAATGGTCGTCTTATCAATTTTCCGCTTCATACGCAAATGCTTCTTGATATTTGATTTTACTGTATCTCTCATACCGTCCATTTTTTCTGGTGACAGTGATTGTGAGTCTTGGTTTTTTTCTTCTGCCATTGAGATCCCCCTTTCGAATGTAATAATCGTGTCCAATATCCCATCTTCTTGCTTGTTGATGCCAAAGCAAATGTTTAGGCCTTTGCTCAGAGCTTCCTCTTCATTCGGTTGCAATTGGTAGCTGGAAAAGTTGACAATGTTGTTGGACTTATTATTGGCTGTGTTTGTATCCATTTTGTGCGTTAACTTGTTTAATTTCCTTCCCAATTTTTGTTCTCCTTTGACTTTCATGTCTTGTGAGTAGGTCTGTAAAGTTTTGAAGATTTCCTCCGATGTATTTGAGTCAAGGGATGTACGTATATGGTCCTTATGATCCTCAATATTCTTCTCGAGAAGCTGGATCCTTGTGCACGTGTCTTTGATTCGTGCTTTGATGATGCTTTGCTCAGCTTCAAAAATTGCTTTCGCGGTGTGTGGTCCATATATGTACCTTGTTTTGTTGAATTGCAGACCTTTCGGGGTGATCTTTTTATCCCTGCATGTTTTCAGGAAGGAGAGCACGTTGAGTAGTGTAATCAATTTGATCGCTGATTTCTCTAGTGTCCGTAGGATTGAAACAGTACTGGGCTGTTGTTGTTTAAGAAGTAGTTTCCACTCAGTAGACATATTAGTAAACGAAAAAATTAGCAACGAGTGTTGAAACACTTTTATTTCAAAAGGTTATCCCGACGTTTCGATCTCTCCTGAAATCCTTTTCAAGGGTGAAATGGACAATTGAGTTGAGAAGAGAGAAATGATGTTCATAATTCCTTAAATTGCGATTAAATTAATTACTATAATTCAAGTCAGTATCTATAGTGGTGGCGATGGGTACATGTTTACGAGGAATTCATTTCATTCATTCATTCTTTTTTTCCCCCAAGTCGCCATCGTCATCGTTCGTCAAGTCGATCACGATGTAATCCTTCTCCCGGCGTGGCTCGACAACGGCAGAGCAAGTTTACGTTATTGGTAAATAGCCATAAATTTGTTTTCATGATATCATATCATGACACACACAGGCATAAAGTCAGTATCTATAGTGGTGGCGATGGGTACATGTTTACGAGGTATTCATTCCAAATATTCACTTATTTAGCTGAGATAGTAAGCGAATAATTGAGAGGGAATATCTAGATGATTTTTCTGTAGTTTCTACAGAGAAGAGTCTTGCGGTAAATTAGTTTGAGAAGGATAATATTTACCTAATAAAACGCTTAAAAATCTGTATTTAACTACGACAAAAGGCGAATGGTGTGGGATTTGAGGTCAAGTATTTTGATAATCAAGGTGATACCCAATTTTATCCTTGTAAAAGCAGTTCATTAATGATTGATGATTATAACTTGTTACAAAAATGTTTCAGAATGCCGTTTAGGGAAGGTTTTGCGTGTGTGCCTTTGTGCAATTCGGAGATTTAGACAGCTAAGCAATAGTTCAGTAATTTGTGGTAGAACGTTTATAGAGCTTTAACCCCTATAATATTAAGATTTTTACAGAGACTCTTGTTAATAAAAACTTTAAAACATTTTTTAGAACCAATCAGCTGATTTGGGCACCATTTATTTTATTGGTCCAACTATTCTGTACATAAATTACGCATAAAAGTTAGGAGAACATACAAATACTAATATGAATAGCTTATATTTCTTTCCAGTTACTCAGATAAAATATACATAATATGTAATTTTCATGTACGAATTCAATAAATATTATGCACTCCCTTACACCCAAGATTTATTCAATTCATATTTCCTGGCTTTTGCATTTGCATATTAGGTAAATTTTATCGGCAAACAATATGCAAATAAAAAGTGGGCACTTATGCAAGAAATTTGGTAGAAAGCACGCTTGATCCACATATACATTTTATGCACGGTATATTTAGGTTTGTGCCAATTGGGTTGGTAAGCAAACGCTTTTGGACAGAACATACACTCGAGACGGGATAGGGACATTGTTTTCTTTTGTGGACACGAGTAAGCCTTCAAATGATGACTTTCACTAAGCTCTCTCCCACAAAGGTCGCAAATCTCCGGTCGTCCTCCAACATGAGCTCTTAGATGCTTGAACAAGTCTGAAAAAGACACGAATCTCCTTGGACAGAAGTTGATGTGATGTGATCATTCAAGTTGGTAGTAATAAAATCCGAGTTGTGAGAGTTTTTTTGTATACTTATCCGTTTTGTGCACCGTATTATTTAAATGGCGAAAATTGAAGGGGTGGTATAAGCCGAAATGTACCGCTTGCGTAAATGTATAGGTAACCATATACTAACAATCGTACAGAGTGACAGGCGCATGGTTCCCTCTTCTTTTAAAACGTTCCATTAATCCAGATTGATAGTACTTTAAACGCTGAGTGCGATGGTGAATCACAGGCTCGCAACATTACGTTTTTAGGGAAAATATGCCGTTTCCAAGGTAACCCGGTAATAAACATTAAGAAAGAGGGACGAATGGCCATCTTCCCTTTACTTTGTAAATGAGTTTGTAACGCTACATACGATGACATATTCATTTTTTAACAACAAAAAAAATTAACACGAGAAATCCTATTTCCAAAATTAGGCTTACTCAAACACATAAACTGGGCAGGCACCATGTTCCCACTACTTTGGAAACTTGGGTCTAGTTCGATATAGTTTTTCCACCTAAAACATCAGCAAAATTAAGGTAGGACATCTTACTTCCAAGCTTAGGCTTACTCGCCCACTACTTTTGAAACTTTAAAGTAGACTAAACCGATAAAGCTGTTCACGCTGAATGCAATCTGCCTTCAAAGTTCCATTTTTACAAAATTTGAGTAGCCGTTAGTGGGTCATTAAATAATACCGCAAATTTATGTGGAGAGAGAAACTACCTTTAGTTATTAGATTTTAACGAGTATAAGCCAAATGTGAAATGATTCCAGCTTGAAAATTCGAATGAATCAGAAACATAGCTTTATGCGTGAATACGAACACGCCCTTTTTGTACGCATTTCATACAACCCGCTACAATAGCTAAAGTAATGACAGGAAAAATCTGAAGTCCCTTGTTAAAATAAACAAAACTGTAGCTGCCGGCGTGAGTCATATTTTTTGTTTCTTCTTCACGAGGTTCCATGAGTCTTTATTGAAAAAATAATAAAAGCAAAACAAGCCTTGATTTTTGATCATCAGACGAGAAGTAGCTTCTGAAGTGACAGCTTTTTGTTAAAATGATTTCCAAAATGAAGCTATTTTTTCTCTGTTTCATCGTTTCTGCAGTTTCATGCTTCAAGAGGGAAAATAATTGTGAGGTGTGCGTGAAACACATGTGCGAGTATGTTGTCATGAATAATGACGAAAAGTTCTGCATCCAATCTGCAGAATAGATTGACGAGGTGCGTTTTGTTGTTGTTGTGGGACACCTGTGCGTACGAATGCGTGCGATGTTTCCTCCCACTGTGGACGAGAATCCCGTGCGTCATACCACAACCCAACTGCCAAATTATGTGACTGATATTGAAAGTACCTCAACCACGGTAAATCCCATGGCTGAACAAACAACGACTGTTCTGGAAACGATTTTAGATGAAAGTTCACACCAAAGGCATTCATCGACAATCACAACAGAAGTCTTAGAAACCATTCTTGTCACTTAGCACACCAGTTTTCACATCGACCAATGAAAGGGAAGTCATTTCCGTCATATATAGCGTCTCCAACATTAAATGGTAGACTTCTCCGGAAACAAATTCTGCCACCTGCATTCAAAATATCATTGATACGTGAAGCAAAAAGTTTTGTGTTAGATGATGAGCACAATGAAAGTGGCCGTACAAAATGACCGTAATTTTCACCATTTCAAAGCTTATAAGCCTCTAACAGAAACCATTAGTCATCCCCAAAATTCCGAAAAAAACATTCGATGTGGGACTGATGAAAGTTTTTAGACAGTACGAAATGCGAAGCATTCAACGCCAACGGCCTTCCACATTTAGGGTACAAAAACCGTGATTGGACTAAAACCATGATTGAGTGATGATGTGATTGCTCAACAAATAAGCCCCCGTAAGAAAGTCGTCAATAGCCAATAAGCAAGATGGAATCTCTTCCAGTTCTTTTGCTACTTCTTCTATTGTTGACACAAAACAATGCTTTGGACTTTCTCAGCTACTGCATTAAATGATGGTTGATCGTATTGGTAGAAGTAAACGACTTTTTCGTGAGGTTCTGTAAAGATCTTTCCTCATATTCAAAATCACATTCTTCTTTGACTCAGTCATGGAAAGGTGCCACACATGCATGCATAAAAATAACCCGCATACCTTAAAATAGCCTTCATGGAGCACTCCGGCCTATTATGCATAGAGGCTATATTCAAGCGTCGTCCAGCCGTTAAGGTGACAAGACGTGTTTTTTATTTATTCGTTTTTTAAATCCCTCAATGTCAAACAAAAATTTTAATGGCGTTTCTGATGAGCAGTTTTAGAACTTTGTTCGTCATGGAATAAATTTTCACGGACCCCAAGCAGTGGGTGATGTACATGGATTCCATGCTTGTGTTTGACATGAATCCTGTGACATACAAAGCTGAGCTTTCTCAGCAAGTAATGACATCGATGAGTTTGTCGGTCTGTCGGTCTGTCTGCCTGTGTGCGCTCTACAGAACACATACTTTGACTGATTTGAACCGAAGTTAGCACATGTTCACTGTGGGCCACTGGCACGAACTCTTTTGATTTTCAGCCATATCGGTCAGCCCTGGGGGGTCATGGCTAGGGGTATACTATGGTCAAGGGGTCATAATCGCCGATTTGCACCAAACTTGATACCGGGACTCCTTGGGTCACTTTGACCAATCCTATAGATTTTCAGTTCAATTGGTCAACACTATTGTCAAAAACTGGGCCCACTAGAGCCGAAAATGACAAATTTGAGATATTGGCCGATTTGCACAACACAAGGTACAGTGATACCTTGGGTCATTTGAAACAACCATACTGATTTTTAGCACAATTGGTCAACCTTAAATGTCAGAGATCGGGTCCACTAGAGTCAGTTGAGTCGAATTTTAAATTATGGCCGATTTGCCTAGAGTTTTGAACTGTGGTCCTGTGGGTCATTACAAACAACTATAAGGATTTTTAGCGTAATCGGTCATCCCTAGGGTCTGAGATGGGGTGCAAAAGGGTTAGATGGGTGATATTGTAGATATATGCCGATTTGCATTAAACTTGCTACAGTGATTTGAGGGGTCAATTGAAACACTGCTATTGATTTTCGTCATAATCGGATGCACTTTGTGGTCCACTAGGGTTAGATAAGGCAAATAAATTGTGGTCGATTAGCCCCAAACATTGATGCCTTAACTAGTTTTTTTGTTAGGGATGAGACTAAGGGAAAATAATGATGGGAGAAAGTAAAGATGACCTTTCGAGGTTGTTCTCGAAGAATTTCACCATCTGCATGAATCGTAGAGCTTCCACAGAAATATGCTCAGCATCTGTTGCAGTTGCCATTGGTAATCCTGAGATATCAATGGAAACAAAATTTTTTTTCTTTCTGTGACAAATAATATTTTTTAATGTTTTACAAATACAGTCTGTATTACAGGCAATACCCACAGTCCTGGAATTTTTTAAGTTTGTAAACAAAAAGGTTGTGCGACTACGTAAAATTATTCTTTGAAGCTCACAAACCAGGCCAACAACCACAATAAAAATTTTACAAAAACGATAAACTTGAAATTATCGAACGTAAACTGGATCAATTGTCCCTCATTGCAACAAATCGACCACATGCGTTTGACCTCTCTGGAAATGCAAGATATACTGAGAATGTCGAACAAAAGCAACCAATCAATGACTGAGTTGAAAATAAAACTCTTTGCTAGCAGCGCAAAATCTTGGTGGAACAAATGGATCTTCTTAACCTAAGTAGGATACTACTGGAGCGGACAATAAAAAAACAGCGAGGTTTTGACTGTCGCTTACGGTCAATATATGGAGGTGGCTCACAAAAATATTCCAAAATATGTAGATATACATGGCTACCCATTTGAATAGTAAATCACACGCTGCAAAAACCGGAAACAAAATACCAGCTGACCAATCTTTCAAGGAATATGTCAGTAGAAATGAAAATGCCGGAATTAGTGAATTCTCTTCTTTCGCGGAGCAATCAAGGGCACCAATGTAAATGGTTCTATTTTGAGACGAAAAATGGAGTTCTATTATTTCTCGTTCTATTGTTTTGAGTTGGGACGAAAAACTCACCGGGGGCTTTCTTTAAAAGTTTTAAGGCATATTCATCGTCAAAAATATGGCCACATTTCGCCGTCCTGCTTCAATTTTCTGCGTCATGGGTGTAACATGTAGTAACTCCATTGCAACTTTAGTAAACTTACATAAAATAAAAGGCCTGAGGTATGTCAACGCGTTTCCTACAGATTAACTTGTTTAGGAACTAAAATGACGTACGTATTCCATTTTTATAAATTCTAGCTACCCGCCCAGCCGCTATCTCGTCCCTAGCTTAGTAGCTTGCACTCGTAGGCAAACGTGTGTGCTACTAAGCTAGGGATGAGATGGCGGCCGGGTGGGTAGCTAGAATTTAAAAAATTGGAATAGAATGTATTTGATATGATACTTTTAACAATATTGTTTTATTTGGTTGTGAATCTCCAAATGTTCCAAATGCAGCCAGGACGCCTGGTTGAGGAATTAATGCCATGTGTTTCTTTGAATCCGCCACCTCACGAGTTGGGGCACTTTTGTATATATTTTGCAGAGCAACACAGAAAAACGCGTCTGCACAAGAGCACTCACAGGTAAGTGTAAAAAGTTAAGCTTAAAAGCTATGCTCGGCTTAAAATCGATATGCAAGGGCGTCCAATCCACTCTATGATGGACTTGATATCTCTGACTGCGACAGTGGCTACCAGTCAGAGTTCTAAAAAGCCTTTTTGGTATCTGATTTGCAACACATAAGAATTGCTGCGTGCTTGCCCCGCTTCGACACCTGTTCAATCGACTTGTAATGTTTGTTTGGCATTAGTGTATGTTGTATTGGACCATAAGAGAACATGGCAAAATCCGTAGAATAAAAAACCTATATTGATAGAAAAAGGTACATTGATAGTTTATCAAAAGATGGCCGCATGGTAAAAAAAATGACATTAAATTGATAGTAAACTGAAAACTGTTGTACTTTAAACTTGGGTGTCGGAGTAACGCTTTTTAGGAATTATTCCTTTAGCAGAGCAGGAAAGGGTAACGCCATCTAAAAGTGAAAATCAATCAATATATTATATGCAATCATGTTTTATTGATAGTTTGTTAGACTCTTTGCAAATACGAACTAGCAAAGGCGTTAAAATAGCCCTCATTTTGGGAATATTTTGGCCTCTTACTGCTTGTTCCAGGGGCAGTATATCCTGGGCAGCCGGCTGGTCTCTATCTGTCGTTGCCACTTCTGAACGTTTTGGAAGGTCCAACCTGAAAGAATTCGAAAGGTTCTCATCCAGCCAGGACAGCCACGTGACTGTACTAGGTATGAAAACCAGCATCAACCGCCATTCAGAAGTTCAAAATAATAAGCAAATTTTTTAAATGTTTTTAAAACTTTTTTAACATTTCAATTTTGGTTTGGTGTTGAATGGAAGGGTATATTACGTGGTCCAATATCTGGAGTAAATGTTGTTGTCGGGGAAATGTTTGTTGTCGTATCAGCCGTAGTTGTATTGATGGCAGTGGTAGTTGCTGTCATAGTAATACTAGTATTGGGTTGCTCGTCCTAAAGGTAGCCGGCAGAAGAATAAACTCTATTAACCTAAAAAACCAACAAAAAAATCAAAAATTGATCAAAATGAATGTATATTAGCTTATAAAAGTACTATGGTACTCACTGTTGTATTGTTCTGTGGTAATAAACCAGGCGCAGAGATCCTCAAGGCACAGCCGACAACTGGTTTCGGCACCAAACTAGGAGCGAATAAAACTACTGTACTTAAATGTTTTTATCATTATTACTGTAAGTTAGCTCCAACCAAAAGATGTGTTGAAATTTTGATTTAAAAATGTAACGGGGCTGCTCGTGAACGTGTGGAAGACAGACTCTCAGGGTATTCCTGAAATTAAAGAAAAACATCCCGATGAATTTGAAAGAACTAACCTATATTTTCAATGAACTATTTTGCCGTACCGTTAAATTAAGTATGGGCGTTACATAAGCTCCTCGACAACATTTAAGGCAAGTGAAAACAAATTAAGGTTAGAACAAAAATGACGAAAAAGTTAAATTCGAACACAATTTCCTACAAAATCATTACGAATAGTATCGACAACTCGATGAAATAAGTGTGGTTGTCGTCGCACAAAACATTTGCTGTCCAGGCGAGTTACATTTGTAGTGCAGCTGCTTCTTCGTCCAGTTTTGTTGATGGACAAGTGGAATTGTGATTTCACAAGCCAGTCACAAGTCGCAGCAATGCTTTGCGGGACAAGCTGAAATATGTAAATGCTTGTTTGTGCCATCAAAATCCATCGTGTTATTTGATTTAGAACTTTTTTCTAACACATGACCGTACACAAACTCATTAAACTAGGCAGATGCGAACACTTTTGGAATTGCTCTTGTGTCGCAGCAAACTGTTTGCCCCAAATCCAGTTTTTGCCTTTATACGGCTCTGCCTTTCTTGTGAAGCGTTTCGTTAAAACTAGGAATGTAAATAGGTGACGCAATTGGGACTGGGAATGTTTACGTTTGGGTACATTCCCCGTACTTTCGAAATGCGTGCATGGTAGATTTCGAAACAACAATCTGTCTCATACGCTCCTCTAATGTCTCTACCGTCACAATAGCCACAAGATTCGTATCGAGATGTAATCCAACAGTTTAACAAAATATTGGTCGTACTCGATCCCCTTTTGAATGAAATAGTATAATTTCAGAGTATTTCTATATACCACATTCCTTGTCTTTATTAACCAGCTTGAAATGTTTAAAAACACTGCCTCCAATTTTCGTATACAAACGAAGCAGAATCTGCGGTGGTGCTTAAGACAATGGATAAATATTTTCAGCAAAGTGTTGCAAGAGAGAATTGATTCTTTGACAAAACTATACAATTATAAATCTGCTACAAACCAATGCATAAAAAGGAGTAGATAAAATATTTTTACAAATGCTGGGAAGAAAGCATCATCATCATTAGTTTGATTTTGCTCTTCAGAAATTTTGCTTGCATGTGTTACAACTAGACCATGTACTTGAAACCTTTACAAAAAAGTGTGTAATGGACTGCAAATTCTTTGTCTTAAATTTCTGGTGAGGGGTAACAACCTCACCTCAATTTCATCAATACACATTTGGCAAGCAAAGCAGACATCACACTTCAATTTTCATGTTTTTCCCCCTCACTTTTTCGTTAAAGAAAATAACTAGATCTTTATCAGGATATCGTCCACTCTCTACATCTTTATCTAACGTCCACTGTTTTTGAAAAGTCAAAGTATAGGATGTTGAATGGCAAAACCAGTCAGATAATATTATTTCCTATCGGCAATTATAAACGGGTAACCTATTGTCATTACAAACTACTACAGAACTAAAAATTATACTACTTTCATAGATATTATCCAATATCTATCAGCTTCGTTATAAGGGGACACCATATTTTTCATGCGTCTAAATAATCTCATTATTTCAATTCAAAGCAAGTGTGTCCCCTAGCTGAATAGTCATGGCAGTAATTGTATAAGTACAGGTTTGTGGGTCACATTGATGCCTGTCGGGATTTGACTTGCCTAGCAGCCGTTTAGCTTGGTCTTTGTGCAAAAAAGTCATTTATTTCAGTGATGGTTTGGGGATAACATCAAAATGTTTCTACAGTAAAAATATTTTTATCGATGCCAAACTTGGATGATGATAGTACAAGCAAATCTGATACAGAAGAAACTTCAACGACAGCACAGGGGGGCGTACCAACATATTCAGAGTTTCTAGAAGCAAGCACATTCTGCTTCTTCTAAGGATAATCCATCCTAGAGTAAAGACCTTTCGGTGTGTTAACAATGGGAGAATATTAGCACGGCAGCGAGCATGGGAAATTTTTGAAACCAACGTCGATCCGATCCAGTTTTTTAACCAAAAACCTCGTCATCAGGTTAGTGCTTCCGGTAAAAAATCGTTCGAATTTAAACTTTACACCGCGCATGCAACTTTTTAACCCTAATCAAGTGATTTATCCAGAAAGCACGGAAGAATTCTGAAGTAGTGGAAGTGTGAGGTACATAGGGGATTCATACCCAGTGAAGATGAGTGTTGACGGCAAATTTGACTGCATCAATATTGCCAAAGTCAGTACGTATGAGCGAAAAACACTCCAATTTCCTAGTACCATGCTCAAAACTGCAATTTACCGGTATACATTTGTCATATCTCAGGAGGATATTGATGAAAAGACAGAACACTCGATATTGGTGTCGAATCTGTAACCAAATCCTTTTTCAACATGAATCTCGAAGCAGGAAGTGGGCTCTTGCCCGCATCTTCACAAGTTGTTGTTGATCGCTCCATCTCACCAACAACTCCAGTAATTGGCAACAAGAAGCAAGATCAAGTGTTGCAAGTGTCTCCAAATAATGCTATAGAAAACACGAGTGTTAGTTTTGTTGAGAAAATTCCACCCACGAATAATGTTGAAGCGGTGTGTGAAAAGTTTCGCGTTGACTGGTTCACGGATTTGGGTTTCAAAAGAAGGAGGACACCACCATCTTAGCATCCTCTTCGCTTATTACAGGATGAAAATCCTGACAAATTTATTTCGGTTGACGAGATCGACTACAATTTCAACGCCGACAAAAATGAAATAGCAAAAAAAAACTCTTACGCAAAAGTTTTATCGAGCCACTGTACATCCACTGAGAAGGAAGACATTGTCATACTTTTCCTAGGATATCCAAAAAACGTGTGCTGGTAGTCTTATTACGTTTTCAGGTCTACGGTTTCAAACTTTTCTTCGAGCCGCAAAGTGCTGTGCTTTTGAAGATAAGATTCCACAAGGAACTGGTGCCGCGTTCAACAACAAGAGTTATTGTTCCAATTCCCAGTATTACATCTTCCAGGAGAACGATGAGGCCAAAAAATGATTCCACTGGATATACACTGTTCAGTCCCATCTACAGCCCAATGAGCTCACCGTCTCCCATGGACACACCAGTTTGAACTTGGAATGGACTGGAATGGATTAACGAAATGGTAACAAACACGTATTTGAAAGTTTTACTAACTTAGAAAAGTTCATAAAAGTATTGCAGAATTAGATTAGTTTGAGACTTAATGAGAAAGATGGGTGACTTTGTTTTTTGCACGTTGCCCCTGTTAAGTTTACTACCTCTTTCTCCAACTCTTACTGTGGGCAAACAGAAATAACAGGTCTATTTTATTTCGTCACTAATGCTATATTACGTACAACCTCCTAATCCTTCTGGAGATGATCCCGCATTATATCCGTCCCCTTGATCTTGCCTGACTCCACAAGATTGGACAAACCAGCTATGGAGACCCCATGAAGCCCCATCATCAGGTGCCTTTGCAGCTAAAAGGTCGTCTGGAAATGGGCGTTACAGAGGAAACAACGCATTCCATTTTCTCCAACAAAAAAACAAGGAAAGCAAAACTCCTAAAATAAAATTCAACTTAAAATTAAAACTTTCCTTTGAACCTGGTTTTGAATCTGATGACAACTCCACTCCTTGGAAGAAAAGTGAGGAAACAAACCAAACAAAGGCTCTGCAATTGTTTAATTGTTAAAAACGCCTCAATTGTTTAAAAAACTTGGAAGCCAACGGGTTAAACTTTAAAATAAACCATTTTTATTTGTACAAGTCGGACAATTGAAACAGACAAAATATACGACTCGGACGATTTTCTCGGCATGGAACAATAAAAATATTATGTAAATGTACTTGAGCCTGGGCTTGGAGTACTGATCGTCCATTTTTGCATTTTTTCTGGGTTTCAATGTAACACTTTCAATCACAGATATTCCCGATTTCCTAGGCATTTAATTCCTTTTTTCCTTCCAAACTTGGGCAGGTTCCTTAAGTTTTGTACATTTTCGGTTTCCTGGAACTGGCGGACTTGAATAGGAACCCGAATAGCCTAATACATAAGTCTTGAAAGATTTTGGGGACATTTTCTACATCTCGAAAAAATCAATCACTGCGTTGGTTGGAGAGTCACTGACTCTTTTGGCGAAATAAGATGCGATCATTGAGCCAGAAGAAAATATCGTTTCGGCCGCAGTAACCATCGATAGCGGGAATCACGAGCTTCACAAATCCTTGGTCTAAGCTTTCATAGGAGTTAATGGTACCCTTAAAAAGGAAAGTCCTAGAGATGTTCCCATTTTGCACGATGGCTGGCAATAACTACCCTCTCCCGTAAAATCATGCCAAACTTTTCCTTGAATTTTTACATGCTAAGCCACTCATGCTTGTCATCTATTCGGCCGATAACCTGACGACGCCAAATTTTGAGCTGGAAGAGATCTGTAGCCAGGTTTTAAAAATAATTCACGATGGTTTTTTAGCACATGAAAACTCGTTTTACAAACGCCTGCCTTTCACTCCCTCTCATTTGGAATCCACCCAACATGGAAACCTGCACAGATGCTTTTTGGAACGATAAAAATAAGTAGAATTGAATAGTAAAATCGAAAAGGCCGTGAGTCACAAGCGACATCTTGAAAAATGGGAATCCCCAAACTACCTTTACATATGAAGCATGCCTTATTTGCAAGAAGATAGTACATTAAGCATTCAGTAGAGAAGAATTAAATTTGAGAAACAATGAGAAAATAATGTTGACTTGAAGGAGCAGCCTTTAAATATAAGAAATCCACAAATAACTCGGTTGTCTGCTTTTGATTTGAATCCCTTGAATTTTCGCCGGAACGATGACTCTTCGACTCTCGTCCAGTGGCTAATTATTTCCCTTCCATTTCCCACAAAATAGGGCTTTCCCTGGAGGTAAGCCCGAAGGTGAGGGCATAACGCATTTTCACTCTCAAATGTCTTCAAACAGAAGACTCATCGGGGCGGGGTGGAGAAGTGTCATTCTTTTGTAGACATTTGTGAATCTTCAATTGATGACTTTGCCTGAACTCCCTCCCACAAACGTCGCAAATCTCCGGTCGTTCGCACAACATGACCTCTGAGGTGCTGGAAAAAGTCACAAGAAGACACGAATCTCTTCGGACAGAAGAGGCATGGGAGGGATCGCTCGAGCAAGTGGATCCGTTGCATGTGCTCATTCAAGTTACCACGTTTTCGGAATTCCCTTCCACACAAACTGCACGCGTGTTCTTCGCACTGCCGCAAACATTACACTTGTGCCGCTTTGTAATCTCGACGGGCAGGTGGTGTCGTTGGGTATGGCAACGCAATCTCGCTCCTGTTCGAAATTTATGGCTACAGGTGTTGCAGACGTGTTCTTTACAGTCGAATGGGTCTGTTCGTGCCGCATTTTGTTGCCTTCTTGAGTGAATCCCTTACCACAAGTGGAACATTTAAATGGCCTTTCGTTTGTGTGGCTTCTCAAGTGCGTCTCTAACTCAGATGGACTCCGAAACAGCTTCCCGCAAACTTCACACTTGTGCCGCTTCGTAGTCTCGACGGGCATGTGGTGTCGTTGGGTATGGTAACGTAAGTTTTGTCCTGTTTGAAATTTCTGGCCACTGGTGTTGCAGACGTGTTCTTTCACAGTCGAGTGGGTCTCTTCGTGCGGTTTTTTGTTGCTTTTTAGAGTGAATCCCTTTCCACAAGTGGAACACGTAAATGGCCTTTGGTTCGTGTGGCTTCTCAAGTGCACTTGTAACTTGGATTGCCAAGAAAACAGCTTCCCGCAGAGATCACACTTGTAACGTTTTCCGTTAACGTTGGAACGTTGCGTCGTTTCGACATCTTGGCCTGCCCTCATTTCGACTCCCTTTTCAGCGACGAAAACTAAATATCGCAGTTAATAAATATATATGTAAAATATATGAATGTTTTGGTGAAATATGAAACTGTAACACTGAAATTTAAACTTTAAAAGTCGCTTGAAAAAACTTTGTTTAGCGACAAGGCTAGTCGTCAAAGGTTGTTGAAACAATGATCTTCCTAGGTTCAGTTAATTATGTTTACATACCCAAAATTGAACTCAACAGACTTCAAAGTCCACTTCGTAGGTGCTCAAAACCTTTTCATAACAGCTTTACCCAGTCACCAGTGCACTTGGGTTACGTACGCGTCGAGGGAACACATTTATGCTGAAGTTGAATATTCATACACACGACTACAACTTGAAAGATCAGTGCTAATGAAACCTTTTTACGAAAGGGTATCTTAAGGTTTTATGAAGGTGGCTCTCATTTCAAAAGTAAAGTTACTAGGGGCCATTTAAAATACATAGGAAATGCTTGACAACCGTACAATCGACATTATTTCATGGGCTGCGGATACGTATGGAAAATGGCGTATTTCTATACAAATTAACCGTTTTCATTGCAACAAAAACTGTTATTATGATTAAAATGGTGTCTACAATCATTTGCCACGGTTGTATTAGGCAAATGGCATTGCTCATGTTTGTTTTTTTCAAAGTAAAAATTTCCCGAACGGATTTCTCCAAACCCCTTCAAAACGCGTTTACAGAAACTGCCTGAATAAAATTTGAACACTAGAATATCCTGATCATATTTCTCTTTGGGCCGATAGGTACTGTGGAATAATCTCGATCTACCCCTTTTCTCTCCCTCGTACTTTTGTATCCTTTCCCATGTGCTGGGACGTGCTGTGCAACCACGACCAGCACATTCATTACTCACTTGTTCTCACACTC